>JAATLQ010026449.1:62949-115641 GCA_013421005.1 Heliconius erato x Heliconius himera | reverse complement strand
TGTGCACCAGGTGAACGTTTAAATGAGATACGGTCCAACTACCCTCATATTTATATTTCTATAAGTATTAAACTTAATCGGTTGCATTACATTTTCATAAATAGCCCTATATTAAAATAAATATTTATATTTAGTAAATTAGAAAGCTTATTTTACTTACGAATACGATGTTTTGCGAAGGATTTTGTCGTAAAACAAGTAGCTTTGCGTTATTTACCTTGTGAAATTGCGGTAGCGCTGGAGTGTGGCACGAGAAATATATAAAAATGATAATTTTCTCTCGTTTTTCTTACATGTTTACAAAATAAAAATAAGTATCCAAAGCCAATTTTTATACGTCGTTTTATACTAATTTGAAAGGATGAGAAAAAATAGTAAATCCATTGTGATAAACAAGTTTTGCAATTGGATATATTTCACTCAAAATACTTCATATTATATATAAAATACTTTCAATGTTTATCGTTAATTTAAGACTGTATAACGCCACACCACCTTTTCAATTCAGAAAGGCAGAAATACTATACAGGGTGAAGAGGCAGCGCTCCTTTTACGGAAACAGCATATAGGGTAAAATATTTCAAACCCATACCTAAAGAAATTAATCAAGATAACTCAACAGTTTAGATGTAAGATTTTTTTTCATTTCACGATTTTTATCCATACTTATATTTCGTGTGACGCAGTTACGAATAGATAGCAATAACGTAAACATATACTACTACAAAAACACTACTAAAGGTTAAACAACTTTGAACTTTGCCGCCAATACCTACGACTATACTACGTATATTAAAATTAGCGCTTTATTTTACTTTTCAAAATATTATTTTCATACTAACATTTACGTATATTTAGTATACATAGAATCCTGTGAGACGCTGAAGTCGTCGCATCCTGAAAGCCGCGTTAATTACGACTTTTCTCGCAGGTCTAGTTGAAAAATAAACTATCTCTGGCCTTTATTACATAGTTTAATTTACTTTAATCCACAGCAGGTAAACGAGTTTATAGAAGTTCCGTTGTTCTCATTACGGCGGTCTCAACAGCTGAATGATACTTGCAATTGAAATTTACGTCGCACTCTTTCAGGATTTATGATGTTTTTTTAATTATGTGCTTTTTTTCTTATTCATTTGTTTTTTTTTTCGTTCAGAGAACTGTGTAATATGTGTATTTACAGTATATTTTTTTCTATATTTGTATAAATAACTTACCAATATGACGGAGAGGGGTCAAAAATTATGAAGCTCGTGTGACGTAATTTATAAATGGGATCTTTTAAATGATATAAATAAACAAATTTGGATTCTAATACTAATAATTTTATGAATATAGTAGAGTGTAATGTAGATTTTTATACTATTTAATAAATCAGTAACTGATTTTTTGTTTAAGAATTACCAATATAACAAAAAAAATCATTATAAATCGTACAAAAGCTGCCTATAACCTATTAGCATATTAAGGTGAATTCAATTGACGGACCCTTTGTTTGTTTTGTATACGTTTTGTACCAAATTTTCAAATTGGATTATTAAATTCCAGCGGGAATATTATATAAGCATTTGACACAGTAAAGTTCTAAATCTATATAAAAGAAACTTTCCAGTTAGAATGATTGACTGACATATCAAAGACCGGTCCAAACTGCTACCTGAAACTTGAAATTTTGATTGAAGCATTGCTTTAGGCGCAATACAGTTTTCATTAAAATAATGAAGAATAATTATGGCTTTAGTATGATTTTTTTATTCTTTCCAATATTATAATAATTCACTTAAACGACTTGCAAATGTAATGTCATGGTATTATAAAAAAAGTCAGTTTCACGCTGTATCCCGCACACAGCAGTGTAGACAGAGGGAACCTAGTGTTAAGACTCTCCGTGCTCCACTTTCTGCCGAATTCTGGAGACATTGCGTGTTGAGTGGCAGAACTCAACGCCGCGCTTTGCCTCGACACCAGAGCGAAGAAATGGAAATATAAATTTAAGTAAATATTTCAATCTTTTCGAGTGGGGATCGAATCCACAACCAGTCGGTTTTACAGTCACACTTTGTGCCCCTGCGCCACGACTGCCACATTGTATTATAAAATCGTTTTATTTTGTATTTAGTATAAAAGAGAAGTGTTTATAGATTTGATCCATTCACTTCCATCAAATTATATTGTCATTGAAATCAGCGAAATGGTTTTTATTGAAAGGTTTACATTCAATCTGGAGAAGCATTTTCTCCCTAACTTTCATACACCATTTATTCTGGGGTTCTGTTTGCGTTTCACTCGAATACCGGGCCCGTTCGTGTAGAAAGTTTATTTACCTGTCGCTTCATATGAGCTCACTGATAACAGCTAATTTTCATATGAAAGTTTATTTTTACAATTTTTTTCTTTTACTTGACTTGTTATTTTGTTGTTGTGCTTCAAATATTTCGCTAACTGATTTAATGAAATGTTTTACATACTTCTAATACTTTGAGTTTTGATAACAATGCTTAGTTAGGAGTGTGGCGTTATAAATTCGAAATGCGGAATGTCTAAGGTAATTTACAAATTATTTTTTTATAGTTACGCCCACAATGTGTAATAAAAGACTGAGAAATATTAAATTAAATATAATTAAATATTATTATTATTATAAAAATACGAAGTATATCTTAAAATCGAAATTTTTCAACACAAATACTTTTATACATCATCTGATCTACAAAAATATGCTGTAGTATCGTTACTAAAAGTTCAATTTTGCATAAGTAATCCCATTTAATTATTTTAGTAGTATTCGGATTTTTTTTTAAAAATGGATTAGTATCTAAAATTTAAACTTATTTTATTCCCTCGTAAAACTATTTAAATGTCAATTTCGATACAACTGCAAGAACAATTAATTATATTATGAATAATTATATACAATGATTTTGGTTTTTTTCTTCGAACAGATAGATACAATATAATGTCTCTAATAGTAACAGTATGTAGAAAACGGAGTGTCTTAACACTGAGTTCAGTCTGCCAATTCGGATATTTACTTGAATTGGCAGATTGAGGGAGGTGGGTAAAAAGAAAAAATAAAATAATATTTTGTATCATAATTTTTATTATTAGTTAAAGGCCAAAATTTTAATATAAAAAAGAAGTTTCTTCTATAGTATAAAAGAGACTTTCTCATTACAATAGAGACAGTAAGAATTTAGTTCAAAACCGATTTATTTATTATTCACTATAATATTTACCTCAACGAAGTAGTTTATAAAATGTAACTAATTTAATAAATAATTTAATATTTAAGTTGAATGAAGCAAAGAAACAATTAAATAATAACAACAGTCAATGGATGTTCCGAGAATCCTATTTCATTGATATGCTTAAACATTGTTGTTTGTTGCTATTGTACGAAATTATCAAACTACTTTTGTGTACAGAATAATGTTCTCTATTACTAACGGAATAGTGATCAATAATCTGACGTAAAACAATCTTAAGGCTTTGCAATCGAACGGCGGCAATCTCTCTACCCTATAGAGGCCACTTGATCGGGATCTTCATCTGAAATCACTTTGAGACAACAACATTACAACAATAGACGAGTTTCGAGAATTTGCAAAATTTTACTTATAAATTGAGCTTGAGCTTTGTCCGGGTTTTCACTTTAATTTAAGTAAATAACAATAATATATAATAAATATCCCTAATAATGCTTATGTTTGAATAAGTAATATCGAATTTACAAGGCGAATTCTAGGGTTTTGTACCAATTTCAGGATAGTCGTTCAACGAATATTACAGTACTCATAAAAGATTACACATTTAAATTTGCGAGCTTATGCACTCGTTTTGCAAGAAATTGACTATAATTATAAGTTTGTAATGTATTTTCGCGAGATAAATATTCTTGACAGACGGACTTCAAGGTGATGATATAAGGATTTCGTTTTATTCCTTTTGAGATATGAAACCCTAAAAATGATCAGACACATTGACAAACCTTTATAGTATAAAAATCTGCATTAATTAAACATTCCGCTATATCTATGTCAAGGCATTATCGTTATCGCGTACTTTAATTCTAGAGCAAATAGTATGAAATTATAATGATGTTCTTAATAATATATTGTACAAATATGCGACAAGCCTTCATGTGCTATTATATTTTATATTTTTTGTAGTCTGCGATATAATAATAAAATAATATGAGATTTTTCTTCATTGTTTTTACCTTTTTCTTGTCACTTGATTTGTTAGTCTCCACATATTCAATTCTATTGAAATAATAATATCCACTATTTTTTATACCTTAACGTTGTGCTTACCTATAAAACCCTTAAACTGGAAGCAAAATTAAATGTCAATCAAATGCCACGAGATCTTTTGTTTGCTGAATGCTACAAAATGGAATTTTGGAATTACATCAGCTTCTGTATTCAATTTCATATAATCCTTATTTATTTTACATGAGGTCTTAAAATATTCTACAGATATGTAGAAAAAAAAATTAATAAGTAAAATTCTTCATTTTTGATAAGTTAATTACTATTTTTATAATTTCGATAATGTATAATGGGGAAGTGTCCAGTGACAATGGAGTGTCTTAAGACTAGATTTGTAATGATTCTTTTAAATGAAATATCTGTCACCTTCACTTTTCGGATTTTTTCTTTTGTTCTATTGTAAAGTCTCACTTCGTGCGACATTTCATAACCATAGTCAATCCACGGGAAACACCATAAAGGTTTTGATTACGCGGCAAATTTCATATAAATTGCAGCAAAATCGATGCATAAATTCCTGTATTCCTTCATTACTTTGGTTTAGAAACTTGATTGTTTCTGGTTATCAAGGGATCATAGATCCACGCGACCTCAAGATAAACGTACTTGACAGAAGATCAGACGGACAACAAAGTGATCCTAAAAGTGTTCCATTTTTACCTCTTGAGATACAGAACCCTAAAAATATTATATATATTTTATAACGTATATAAATAACACAAAATAGATAATATTTTCAACCTACAAAACAGTGTAAAGACTCTTGGGAATGAATTCCTAGCAAGGTTTACTTAGGATCTAAAGTTCTCCAACCATAAATCCCTTGCTCCAATTATTTGTATTCTACCCTCAGATGTCAAATAGTAACTCGCAATAAAGTGTAAAGGACCATACAACAAAAACAGGCAAAAATAAAGTTAACAACTTAATCCGGCCAGAACTTTATAAGTTCACACAAAAGAATTTCTGCTAAGAATTTGTACCACGTCGAATTCATTGTATTATATTTTTCTGAATAACTTTTCTTTTATTTTTGTACTATTATGGTAATTCTTTAATTTATTTTTATTTTGGTAAATACAATGCATATTTTTTTATATTTGATGTATAAACCTCAATAACAATAAACACTATTTTATTTAAATTTGCCATAAAATAATAAAATATATATTTATATTTACATAATAGAATATTTTAATAAAAGCAGTTGTGCCTCGACCATCATATTTATTTAGTATTATTGGAAAACGGTCGATGTTACTGTCGTATGTGATAGTACTTAATCAAAACTTCAATTAAATTTCCATACTGCATTTCGTCATACAACCCTCGCTGGGGAGACTGGATAGATGCAAGTCTACATATGTCGTTTATATTCTGTTGATGTACAAAACAACACATTTTTAATAAAAGATACTGGTAAAAAAAAATCTAACTTGGAAGAACTTGGTGATGTCGTATAAAGCTGTTTACAAGTAGCATTCATTGAGGGTTCTAAGCCTGCATCCTAGAAATCTTATTTCTAGAATGAAGGCCAGTCGTGGCACAGAGTAAATGCGACAAGTTGTGAGTTCGATTCCCACTCGAGGAAATGAAATATACAATATTTTTATTTCCTCTTGTAAGGAGGCAAAAGCGATGAGTTCCGTCACTTAATACGCAATGTCTGCAGAACTCAGCGGGAAGTAAAGACGGAAATATCTTTATGGGAACGAAGTTTCTTAACATTAGGTTTCCAGGTTCTCTTTGCCTACCCTGTTATGTGCGGGATACAGCTTGAAAATAAAAAAAAAATATAAATTAGCTTTACTCAACACAAGACATATTTATAAATGCTAAGTGGCCACCATTTAAGGGAATTATTTATTTCTATTCCCCAGCTCTGTCAAGACAAAACACGGCGTTGAGTTCCTCCTACCAACACGCACCGTCCTAAAAAAACAATAACAACTCCAAAATGTTTTGTGAAAGAAGGAAACCCCTGTAAGGAAAATAAACAACAATATTTTTGTTTAATTTACATTTGCATTTCATAAGATGAGAAAAAAGATTTACATTACTAGTTTTGCTGCCACGTATGAAACGATAGTAAGTGAAAATATATATCCTGTGTCAAGTTGAGTGGATCAGTCTGTAATCCGTTGTCTCTTCTTCGATCGAGAGTCCTAAACAAACCACTCGTTACAGCGGGTATTTGCACTCAAACCAGTACATCGACAGGGTAGTTTACATAAATTGTAAAATCAAAATCAGCTTCACGCTGTATCCCGCACACAGCAGGGTAGGCAGAGAGAACCTAGTGTAAAGACACTTTCTGCCGAATTCTGGAGGCATTGCGTGTTGAGTTTCAGAATTCAATGCCGCGCTCAACCTCGACACCAGAGCGAAGAAACGGAAATATAAATTTAAATAAATATATCATCTCCTCGAGTGGGGATCAAACCCACAACCACTCGGTTTCACAGTCACACCTCGTGCCGCTGCGCCACGACTGGCCTCATACATAATACATAAATAGTATTTAACGCCTTTACCTGTATTTTGCTCAAATCTCTATATTTTTACTGAAATCTCTATCTTTTTGCTGTGATTTTAACAATATTAGTAGTAAGTGATAGGTGATTCAATTTGTAATACCACTATGAACGATTGAAGCTCCTAAGCAAACCTCTCGACGCGTCAAGTGCCTGAGCCAACATCATTGGAGCGTGAAGAGATTGTCTGTATTGTGCTTACTCTTGATCACCTGCCAAGTCTCTTATTTTATTACAAGCCAGTAATTTAGTTACAAATAGTTGCCTTTTATTTGCTTTTTGTATTTCACATAGGGTACACACAGCAAGGTAGACAGGGGGAACCTAGTATTAAGACATTTAAAAATCAGCTTCACGCTTTATACCGCATACAGCAGGGTAGGCAGAGGGAACCTAATGTTAAGAAACTCCTTTCCCCACTTTCCGCCGAAATCTGGAGGCATTACGTGTTGAGTGAATATAAATTTAAGTAAATATTTCATCTCCTCGTGTAGGGAACCCACAACGACAGTCGGTTTTACAGTCACACTTTGTGCCGCTACACTACGACTGGCCTTAAGACACTTTGTTCTCATTAAGACACTTCTGCTAACCACTTTCTGCCAAATTCTGGAGGCATTGCGTGTTGGAACTCAACTCCGCGATTTTCCTCGACGCCAGATTGAAAAAAATAAAATAATGAGATTAATATTTCCATTTTTTAATCTTGCGTCGATATTTCGTTTTCTCAAGTAAATTAAATCCACAATCTGTCGAATTTATAGTCACACACTTTTGCCCATGCGCCACGACTGGCCTCAATACTTGCACTTATTTTACTTATATTTTGTTCAGCTTCATACTTTATCCTAAAATAAGATCCTGAGCAAGAAAATGAAAATAATAATTTATTCCCACGAATGGGAATCGAACTCAAAACTGTCGCGTTGACAGTCAAAAGCTGTGCTGCTTAGCCACGATTGCCTTCTACTTGATTTCACAATAACATTAAATTGATTGTTTTTCTTTAATATTTTATATTGCCTACGCAGTTAGGCTTCTTCCAGACGAATGAAAATAACAATATTTAATATTATTTCTGACCGCGATACCGACAACGAATATTTTACCAACTAATTGGTTTGTAAATTATCGTTTTTGTGGCTTCCCACTCTAGATGTTATAATTAATTAAATTTCGCTATTGTCGGAAACGAGATAATTCTGCCAGTGCGATGTTTTCCTTCTATTTATATACCTATAACCGCATCAGTTTTAAGGTAGGTATTCATCATTTTTTATACAAAACATAGTTAAAAAATAAAAAGTACCATATTATTCAATATTAAAACGTTTGACAATCTGTTTATTATAATTATTTTTACTATGATTTCGGCAGGCAGAGGGAACCTAGTGTTAAGACATTCCATTCTCCGCTTTCTGCCGAATTCTGCAGGCATTGCGTGTTGAGTGGCAGCAACGCCGTGCTTCGCCTCGACACCAGAGCGAAGAAATGGAAATATAAATTTAAGTAAATATTTTATTTTCTCGAGTGGGGATCGTACCGACAACCAGTCGGATTTACAGTCACACTTTGTGCCGCTGCGCCATTACTGGCCTCAAATATTAATATCTTTCAATAAAATTATATACTAAAAAAAATATACGTATAAGCAAGGTTTATATTAACATGATATAACAATCATTTAAAACACCTTTAGAGATAGTTGAAGGTTTTAGAATAATTGTAACATCGATATGAAAATTTTTAAAGTTTTAAGTAATTATTAGTACTTAATTTAACTTTGTATTGTTACAGATAAACGTCTGCACACATTTGAATCAGTGTCAACCAGTCAAAGTTAATCAGGTAAATATTTTTATTATACCTACTTTCTCTCTCTCTCTACTCCTGTCTAAAACATGGCTGGAAGTGAAGAACGGAATGACTACATACTTGTTTATTTCTTTCCGCAAAAAAAAATATTGCAATAGTGAAGTTTATATATTTTTATGGACGTATCAAGCGCTCTAGCCAGTTCTTATCGAGCGAGGTCGAAATCGCGTATTATAGGATTGTGATTAATTTAATATATAATGTGTTTAATAATTACATGTCAAATACATTCGTAAAATCTCCTAACAAAGATATACAATCAAAAAATCCAATTGTGACAAGAACTCGTTACGTTAACATTTTTATATGTTCTTAAATATGTTTCTCTGTGTAAACCGCATTATAAAACTATTTAAAGCATAACAAATTTATTGAAATGAGTGTCTTAACACTAGTTTACCTCTGCCGATGCGATGAAACAGATTTTAGGTAATAAAAATAAAGTTCTTATTTAAATATCAACCACGATTTCAATAAAATATAGCATATTAAACTTTTTAACATTTATAAGTTTTTATTGTAAAAAATGTAGATACAGGGCAGTCTCACAACTGACAAGGGCATAGGCATGTAACTGCAAAACACACTCGAAAAAGTCGAAAATTTATTGTTTTATTTATTCGCTCTGATGGAAGGCAAGGCGCGGCGTTGACTTCCGCCATTCAACACGCATTGCCTCCACAAATCGGAGGAAATGGGGAACAGAGTTTCTTAACACTAGGTTCCCTCTGCCTACCCTGCTGAGTACGGGATTACAGCTTGAATTTGAAATATGTATCTATCGTCACATAATTGAGTACAAAATCCATTAATCTTCCTGAACACGGCCGCATTTTTCCTTCATAATCAGAGTAATGAAGCCGGCGTGTAACTGAATTATATCTGCTTCTGATATTTTTATAGATTAATCACTAAAGCTACACATTATTTTAATTGTTTCGTACACATTTTACTTATAAATACGTATACAATCT
Source organism: Heliconius erato x Heliconius himera (assembly GCA_013421005.1). Classification (NCBI taxonomy): domain Eukaryota; kingdom Metazoa; phylum Arthropoda; class Insecta; order Lepidoptera; family Nymphalidae; genus Heliconius; species Heliconius erato x Heliconius himera. Next base: position 105,987 of record JAATLQ010026449.1, on the reverse strand, counting down.
TTCAGAATGGTAAGTATATGAAGAACGGAATAACTACTTCTTTTTACATGCAAAATTATCCAAATTTAGAATATCGTACAGCCTTTAGAATAAAAATCAAAATTAGGCTAGTCGTGGCGCAGGGGCACAAAGTGTGAGTGTACGACTGGTTGTGTATTCGATCCCCACTCGAAAAGATGAAATATTTATCTAAATTTATATTTCCATTTCTTCGCTCTGGTGTCGAGGCAAAGCGCGGCGTTGAGTTCTGCCACTCAACACGCAATGCCTCCAGAATTCAGCGGAAAGTGGAAAACGGAGTGTCTTAAAACTAGATTCCCTCTGCCTACCCAGCTGTGTGCCTTTAGGACATTATATAATTTGTCTGTTCATATAAAATAAGTAAAAGTTGGTACGCTCCACGTGACGGCAAGGGTTGACTTATATATGTACATAAACAAACTTTTAAGTCCAGATTACCCTAAAATTTATTTAGTTATTATCAAACAGATTCAACTGATTTAAACCTACTTCTATTAGGAGAGTTTATGTAAATAGTTTTAAAATATTAATATGTTTATATAGTGTTTGTATATCGTAAATGTATTGACATTAATTTTGCTACTAAATGGCCATATTAGTTTAAAAGTATTTTAGTAGTCTTTTAATGATGAAACTATTATACAATTTTTTTTTCTCAGTGTTCATAAAACTAGCATACATTTTTTTATCATACATAAATACAAAATTTACTTTTTTACTAGCTTATAGTGTTCGGTCTATGTAATACTAATAGATTATGTATACCTATAGTTAATTGTAGAATAACATAAAAAAATAAGTTTTGCAAGCTAATTTTGTGTATATATTATTTTTATTGTATTTTTGAGTATACGAGTAGTAGTGTTTATTTTACTAGTTTTTTTCTTTTTTTTTAACTTCAAACTGTATTCAGACACACACGACAGAGTAGGCAGAGGGAACCTAGTGGTAAGATACAAGTGGGCGAAGAAATGAAAATATAAATATTTCATTTTGCGGCTCGACTAGCCTTAGTGTAGTGGCCTAGTGCTTACTTGGTACGTATTTACCGCATTCTAATCTTGCATTTATTTTATACGCAACTCTTTGCAATAACACTATATAAAACACTAGTATATAGTTCTAACTTTCCACTAAAAAAATGATTTCTCGCCTGTATAGATAATAAATTTTTTTTGATGTTATTTCGGAATTGTAAATAAATAATATGGCGAGTGTAGTTTTCCTTAGAGGGTTTTGAGTTCGACAATTGTCTCTATATGTGCGGCTTATGGGTCAAAATAGTAAACAGAAGCCGATCGACATCACTTCACGCGAATAGAAGTACTATTAGCACTAAGGTGTCTAAGAGTAGTAGACGTATATAAAAGCTTCACGCTGTATTTGTTTTTAGCTTTACGATGTATCTGCACACAACAGGGTAGGCATAGGAGGCCTATTAAGACACTCCATTCCCCGCTCTCCTCCGAATTCTGGAGGTATTGCGTGTTGAGTGGCGGCACTCAACGCCGCACTTTGCCTAGACGCCAGAGCGAAGAAATATAATCAAAATGAAATCAGCTTCACACTGTATCCCGCACACAGCAGGGTAGGCAGAGGGAACCTAGTGTTAAGACACTCCGTTCCCCACTTTCCGCCGAATTCGGGAAGCATTGCGTGTTGAGTGGCGGAACTCACTGCCGCGCTTTGGCGTCAACTGGCTTGAAAATATTAATAAATTATGTTTGGGAACCAAGTAGGAACTGAACCCATAGGTGCCGTACTTAATACACGCTTGTGCCACTGCGCCACGACAGTCTCTTTAAGTAAATTAAGTCTTTTGGGAGTTTATTTTTAGTTTTGTTTAACTATAAATTACTGTATGGTTTATTTAGTTTAAGGTATTTAGGTAGACGGTAAGTACACGTGGACGGCTAGCGCAGTTTTTCCAGTTTAAACTCCGATCCCGATCCTTAATTTTGATATCTCGGTGTATTTATCATAATACAAATTGAAAGCTAAAGATTCAGCCAATTCAGTAAAACAGTTGTATAAAATAACTGTTATAGCAATAGGCAAATTTGTCGAATTAAGTACTTTAAATTGATATAACTTTTTTATTTATAAACCGATTGTAATAAAACAACTTTATATGTTAACGGAAGCTTGCCAAAATTCAATAGTGAAAGCCGCATTTAAATCGGTTGTAAAATTTAAACCCATAAACAAACAGACAAAAAGACAAAAAAAATTAAAATCATTGTTTTGGGTTCTACTATATTAATAACATTTTTTTATATATATTTTCCAAGTACAAACACCGATCCGTTACAAATTTATTATAAGTATAAATATTTTATTACAAGTATAGATTATAACGCATATCACGTTTCTAGATTTACTGTATAAAAAAAAAACATTTTAATTTATAAGTTTAAAAATTGCACCAAAACGCCTTGAAGTGGTACGGCGTCGCTTGGAACGTCACGTCTGAGTAATCTGTCAATACGATTGTATAAAATATAAAATGTCAAATAATTTATTTAGATAGCAGGGCGTGACGTCAATCGCCCGTAATCAAAATATTTATTAATCCTACACTTAATAATAAAAAAATGCGTGTTTTGTAATTTATTTACAATTTTATTGATTAAATATATAAAAAACGCACACATCAGGGTAGGCAGAGGGAACTTAGTGTTAAGACACTCCGTTCCCCACTAATAAATATATAACTTTAGTGTTTTTTGATCAAGTGGAGCCCGATAGCGGAGGACGTTCAGCGAATCGTTACACATTTTTTGTAAAAATCGATTATGTCAATCATAGAAGAGTAAAACAAAGATCTCGCTTTTCAGATATCAGGCGCTGTGACAGAAACGGTCAAAAAATTTGAATATTGCAACCTGAAAGTGGGGAAAGCATGTTTTATTAGAAATCCCTCTCTATCTCCCTTACTTTGTATACATGTTGCCCTAGTGCGGTGAATATATTACATAAAAAAATATACAACAAATGCAATGAAAAAACTTGGAAAGTTAAATATTTAAGCACATAACAGGGATTTTCTCGTATTCGCAGTCACGGTTTCAACGAGCCGGCATTAAACCGCAATGTTTAATTGGCGTTAAAATAACGATGTAACTGAGCTATAGCTTATTCAATATTTTTGATTAATAATAAAAAAAATCCATGGAGTAACAAAATCATTCAGATATCGTTCTTTTGCTTTTTAACATAAACAACCCATCAAAAGCGATTCGGGTTCACCCCGCCAAGGTTCCCGTTTTTTTAGAATTGCAGGAAACCCTAGTGAGCAAATCCGACGATTAAGATCAGGCAAACGGGAAATTATAAAAGTTGACAAGCTTAAGTTTGCACATATAAAATGCAGCAAGTGCTCGTCGTTCTTGGTTGTATAGACTTGGAAGCTTGGTTTTTCCTGCGTCTCAAGGGACCATAAGCCTGAATATTCATTTCAGCTTCATACCTCCATGCGTCTATGTGTTCGGTCAAGATTATTTATCTCGAGATGGCGATAATAAGCAAAGTCAAAGGGAAAAAAGCGAAACCTACAAAGGTACGGTCCCTTTGAGATACGGAACTTTAAAAATGGCTTTAGCATATAAGTATATTGCAGTAAATGGTTAATTCATTGTTTAAAATAAATGAAATTAATAAAAAACCAAAACAAAATTAATGTATGTTATGTTAAGAAAAAAAAATGTATGACCCATTTACTTAGCGATCGTTTGAACATTTGTATGAGTATGTTGTATACTTTTGGTGTAGGACATTCCCCAGTCGAACAGTGGTTCACCCGCACACCGGCAATATTAAATAAGAGGTATCGATCGAACAGTTTCTATCAAACTCCTGTGAGAGACCAATTTTAATTAGTTAACCGATTCATTTTGAGGCAACCATTTTGAACTTTATTGATGAATTAAATACGCGTAAGGTGGGTAGGTATTTTTTTCCTGAGCATCACGCTGTATCTGGCACACAGCAGGATAGGATAGGCAGAGGGAACCTAGTGTTAAGACACTCCGTTCCTCAATTAAAGCCGAATTTTGGAAGTATTGCGTGTTGAGTGGTGGAACTCAACGCCGCTCTTTGCCCCGAAACCTGAGCGAAGAAATGGAAATATAATACTTTATTAGAATATGAAATAAAATTAAATGGAATGGAATAGGAAATGAAATATGAAATGGAAACATAAAATTAGAACGTACAGGACTCGCACTCGCGCCTCCTGGAAACCGGCCAGGCGTTCTGAACACTAAGCCATACGTTCTATGTGGAATAACACTTTTAAAAAATGTTAAAAATGGAAAAATAAATTTAAATAAATGTTTCATCTCCTCGAGTAGGAATCGAACCCACAACCAGTCGATTTTACAGTCACACTTTGTGCTCCTGTGGCGACTGGCCTCCGCTTTGTAATATGTTTTACTTGGATTTTGTACAAAGAAATATACAAAATTATATTATACCAATTTTTAAGAAATGTTTGTACATCTATATTCCTAACTTTGATTTAGAATCAGTACCAGCGACATAGAAGCATTTTTTACATTGCTCCCTGATGTCGTATCCAGGTGAAATATTCTGCTATCAATCGTGAACTGTAAGCTATATTTTAAAGCACGCACCATTTCAAAAACTTGTAATAACGAAAATATATATTTAACACTTTTAAAATTATTTAAAATATAATAAAATAATTCCTTTATTATTACATTATACTTATAAATTGTACGACAATGAGCGGAAAGTGCGGCGTTGAGTTCCGCCACTCACCATACAGTTTCCTGAATTCGAACGGAAAGTGAAGAAATGAGTGCTTTTACACTAGGTTCTCTTTGTCTCCACTAGTAAGTAGTAGGATAGGGATAAAACGTGAAAATTAAATTATGAGAGATAGATCTAGATGAATAATCCTGCCTACAAATGATGTATAAATCACTGTCGACAATCACAAATACTCAGGTAAGATTTCCCTCGATGCCTCTACTATTAATCTTACCCATTTTACTTATTCAATGATATTTAATATTAATGCGTAGTAAATATTATAGAATCAGTTGTAAATAAAATTAATTTTGTTTTATATAATCTCATGCACAAAAAAAATATGTATACGCTTTATACGGCATTTCTATATACTTACTTTTATTTGTGTGTAGGTATATACAATATACTACTATAGTGTATTTGAAATATTTTTTTTAATATAATGAACATAACATTAAAATGCCTTTATCGGACATAACGAATATAAGCTACAAAGCTGCTATTCATATTTTTTTTTAAATCGCGACTCTTGGAAACGTATATATTAAAAAAAAATCTAACTTAACATTTTTTTTTAAATAAAAAGCTTTAAAATAATTTTAAAATATATATTTAAGTAAGTATATTAAATCCAAATTATACTTATTCTATTAAAGCCAAAGCAAAGCTATAATAGTCGACTGAAACCATCCAAGCACGAACTAACGACACAAGCGTACCGCAAAAGCACGATAATAAATTAAACTCGCTGTAAACGTGTCATTTCTACACCTCAGGAACGTACTTATATAGCAGGTGTATTATTTAACTTTAAAATATATTAAATACAAAATGATTAAGCATATATATCTTGGAAACAAAACTTAGTTTATATATAACGGTAAAATGTTCGTATTCTATCCTATATCCTAATAATATATAATGAAAAAAGTTATAACAAACGCTACTTTAATAGACTCTACGATTTTTTTTTAAATTGAGCCCAGTCGTGGCTCAGGGGCACAAAGTATGACTCTAAACGCGACTGGTTGTGGGTTCTATTCAAACCTAAGGAAATTAAATATTTATTTAAATTTATATTTTCATTTCTTCACTCTGGTGTCGAGGCAAAGCGCGGCGTTGAGTTTCGCCACTCAACACGTAATGCCTCCAGAATTCGGCGAAAAATGTGCAACGAAGTGTATTACCATTAAGTTCCCTCTGCCTACCCTACTATGTCCGGGATACAGCACAAAACTGAAAACAAAAGTTAACATAAAATAAAAATATAAATATCCTTACTATCTAAAATCAATAGTAGTTTCTATTGAAATCGATAAAAATGTCGTCGATGGCGAAATGACGGAACAATAACCATCGGTCCCGGGGGAAGCAAAATGCCAATTTGCAGTTCCACTCAACCATTCATTCATCCAGTTATAAACTTGGCTTGACAAATACCTCCCGGAAATAATATTGCGATACTTTGTATATCTTCGTATATTTATATGTGTAAGCGAAAATATTAGGCAGCACGCATTTGTGCATGTTGTAGGTTCGATTCCCACTCGGGGAAATTAATTATTATTTATTAATATTTTGATATCTTCGCTCTGGTACCAAGACAAAAGGCATTGAACTCCGCCACTCATCACGCAATATCTCGAAAATTCAGCGGAAAGCGGGGAACGGAGTGTCTTAACACTAGTTTCCTTCTACCTACCCTGCTATATACGGAACTCACGTTGTATATGAAGCAATAAAGATCCTCAGTTAAATTTATATCTATGTATTAATATAACAAAACTATAACTACCTAAATTGGTAATAGAATTTACAATGGTCGTATCCTCATTTAATAAAAGCAGCAACCAAACCACCTCTAATTAGATTGGTGTTTTATAAGTTTACTTCGTTATACATCTTTAAAGTCAGAAATCCTGCCATACCTTTTCGCAGTAAGTCTTATGACATTGAATGAAGTGAAAATGAACCGGTGACTACTTTTTTATTATTTTCAAAAATACTCCTTAGTAAGATTAATTCATTTCTATATAGTTTCTGCTCAGAAAAATTAAAAATATTTTTTATTAATATCAATCAATAATTTGTTGTCCTATATAGGTTTATTTAGTGTTTGTTTATATTTCAATCATAATAGATGGAACGGACTTAAAATAGCACTCACTGTGTTCTTAATTTTTGATAATCTATTCAGAAACAGGGTCATAAACACAAAACAAATAATCCACAATATATTTTAGAACTAAAAATAGAACTAGACCGTTGTAAAGTAATATTTTGTTAAGTAAGTTGTCTGTTTTTATTCTCGATTTACAACGTATACAGCGTTAATAATAAATGAAGCATAAACAAAAATGTGAACCTTTATTTTGGAAAGTTGGTAAAATCAAATCACTATATGTGTGAGGCGTGAACTCCTCGAAACGCCGTTGACACGGACGCTTCGGATAATCTCATTGAAATATTTGATTTTCCGCTAAATTTGATAAAAGTAATGAAACAGTCCCCGAGTGCCCGATTCCAGACTCGAAAGATTGTAAGAAACTAGATTGTAATATGTACGAGTTGCTCCCAAATACACAAAAGACTATCATCGAATTGTATAAGCTTTTAGTAGTGTAATTTTTACTTATTTGAAAAACGTCTAAAAATTTTAACGTAGCGGGACTTGAACCCGCGCCTCCTGGAAACCGGCCAAGTGTAATTTTTATATAACCTCATGAGACGTTTCTTAAATACATCATTTACTAGATTTTTTGGCAGTCTCAGACTGTAACCACGACAGGTCATGGTTCGATCCTCAATCGAGGAAATGAAATATTTATTATTTTCATTTTTTCGCTCTGGTGATAAGTTCCGCCAATCAACACGCAATTCCTCCATAATTAGGGGAAAAGTGGCAAGCGGAGTGTCTTAACACTAGGCTCCCTCTGCCAACCCTGCTAGATACGAGATACAGCATAAAGCTGATAAAAAAATAATTTATTTAAAGATAATAATACTGCAGATATAGATATTCTCGTTAATAAATCCATCAATTTGAAATACATGCTTAAACGTATATATTTAATAATATTGCGAAAGAAGATAAAAGAAGCATCGACTAAGAGTTCTATGCAATTTAATCTGCAAAACTACTGCTTAGCTTTCCTAACAAAGAATGACAGTTTATTCACTCCGTATACGAATGACTGTTGAGTTTTTTATTTGCTCACGTGTGCGTCGTTATGTTTATTTATAACTAGCTGCCTCCGCGCGGCTTCGCCCACTAGAATATTTTTTATTAAGTGTGTTAAAGAAAAATTTATTGTATATTTTAGTGTTTTGCTACTGCTATTTTACTTAATAACGAAATTAGAATCTTTTGGGATTTCATTTGATACACTAAATGGAAAAAAGTGTGTTTTTTTATGTTTTTTTGATGATATTGCATTACAACCACGTCTATCTTTCAGTGAAAGTCCTAAAAAATCTGTTCAGCTTTTACGGACAATAGCCTGGACAAACAGATAGACTGACAAAAAAATTAAAATTATATGCTTGTTGCTTTAGTATCATGTAAATAACTTATGACATCACAGACAGATATTTTGAAATCAGAAACTTAAATTTTATTTATATATATCTATAAACAAAAAGCGATACATACTGATTAGAAACCATAGTCGATGAATATTTATTATGCACGTTTTTTTAATACATACAGTAATAAACATGCTATACATAAAATTTCACTTTAAATGTTAGCTATCGCAGATTCTATCGAGTGTATTTCGCTAGTGTATTCCTCTTATTCAATTTGAGAACGAATCAGTTCCGCCAACCCGATTATATTTCATGTCAGGATTTATATACTTATAGGAGTGCTTTTAAATTGCTGAATTTTTTATTTACTTATAAATTGAGTTTTTTTTTATACTTTTATTTTTTGTGTACCAAAAATTTCCTTTATATTTTATGGCTAACATTTTATATACATACGTTTTACATAGCACCGCACATATGGCACCTTATATAGCTTTTTACTCCTTCTCCTTTATTAATTTGTTAGAAAATATTTAAATTTCATATGAAAAAAAATATTTTCGTGGAAGTGGAAAAATGCTAATTTGGAATTTAAAATTGTTCATTTGATGTTTAAAATTATAAAATTAAAATGTAAAGTCAGTTGTAATTAGTTTGAATTTTGGTTTCTTGGGAAAAGCGTGCGCGGGTAAGTGAACGTATTACAATTAAGCAAAGCGAATTTGTTAAAAATTACTTAAAAGTTTTAGTTTTAGTTTCCTTTACTGGGGATATGCTTATAATTTAGTTTGATCTCAAGCCGAAGTGCCTTATTTTTATTTATGTTCAAAGAAATGTAGATTATCTAAATGGTAATTAATATAAGCAAAAGAAACTTAATTTTGTTAATACAACCAAAGCGTTCAGTTAACCCTATGGTTACTCCAAAAGTATGCGCACATTTAGTCGAAATTCGGGGCAAGTATACGTATTCGGATTTACATTTATGTTTTAATATTTTCTAAGGAAAACTCACAAATATATTGATTTTCTTTTCATTTAAATTTATATAAACAATAAAATTAGCATTATTTCGAAATAACTCTTTTATTTCTCTAATTATAGCACATTGTCTCGTTGTCTGAAGATCGAATTGCGCCCACTTGACCCGAACCATAGAATAGAAGGAAAATACAGATGTAACATAAAATGAAATAATTAAGAAGTCAGACGTTATTCGTTAGAATCTATGTACTACAAACGCTTTTAAACGTTTCACCATACAACTAAAACATAGGAAGTTCAAAAGCAAATTCAACTTGTACTGTAACTAACGTAGCATTTCATTTTAGTATTTCTAAACTAAACATATATTTTGATATAAAATACTTAATATAAACTAGTACATAAAGGTACTTGAGTATTATAATCTATTAACGAATATATAAATATTGAGGCTCTAAAAATATAATAAATAAAATGTAAGTATATAAGGCACTGAAGAGCGGTCATATAATTGAAGTGCTTACTGCTAAGTCGAGTTTATTGGATCACAGCATACATTGGTCCTGAAAGCGACTAGTGCTTCCGATAATAGGTGTGCTTAGCGTGAGCACGACACACATTTCTTGGTAAATATTTACTCAATAACTGCACATGCCCCGTGACATCAGCTTCACGCTATATCCCGCACACGGGGTAGGCAGAGAGAATCTAGTGTTAAGATATTCCGTTCCTCACTTCCTGTCAATTTCTGGAGGTATTGTGTGAGTGGCGGATTTCAACGTCACGCTTTACCTCGATTTCCACTCGAAGAAATGAAATATTTTATATTTTCATCATCAGAAATCGAACCCCCTACCTATCGCCTTTACAGTCACACTTTGTTCCCCCGGGCCGCGACCGACCTCCCCATGCCCATCACATCTATAGAATAAATATTCGCTGCTCAAAGGAATGTACAGATCAGGTACAGATGGCTACTCGTTGGTTTCATTTATTGCCTTTGGAAGGCGAATGACAAAGAGGCCAGGTGAGTGGCCCACCGTACAGGATACCTTACCTTACGCTCGAAGCATCTCTTTATTGGACGAAATTGTGCCTTATTGCTTTGTTTACGCATAAGTTATTTAGTAATTTCAAGAAAAAAAATCTGTAAATAACTGTTTTATGATTTAATAAAGCGAATAGATAAAGCCTTGTAAGATATTATTAAAATTTAACCATCCCATCGTTTATGAAATTCAACCTTCTCATAATTTTAATAAGGTTTGCGGCTTACCTTGGAAACTTACATTGCCCAAATTACACAAAGATTAAATTACACATAGTTCTAGAACTCATTTGTAGGAAGCATGTATACGAAGTTACCTTAGCTATGTATTATACGAGTACTTATTTGACAGGCGTTTTTCACTAAGAGTTAACGCTGGCTCACCGTGCATTACGTCAATACTTTTGCTCTTACTTTTCTAATATTCACTACTATCTGGTTAGGCTTTGAGAATATAATAGTATTTAATTAAGTTCTCGTAACCTAACCTATGAATACGGAAAGAAAATTGATTATATAAATATATGGCAGCACATAAGCTTTGAAAGCTATAGCATACCTACTGAAACAACCTTCCTCGGGATAACACCTACGCCGTTTATAGAAAAAACAAATTCAATTTATAACATAACAGCTTCTATTGATGGGAAAAATCAAATTTTACCTAAACAATACGACGTGTGACAGTGTCTGATAAAATAGAAATTTTGTCAACGTTAACAGCTATGTATATTCAAAAAGTCGCATCATTTTTATTTAAAAAAAATCTAAAATTTGCTCTATAAGTTTGTATTATTTTTTTTAGAATGTGTTACAGAAAAAAATAAAACAAATACCTCAATTTATCTAACGTAAATCATTACTTTACAACAATTTTGGAATAATAATAAATAATAAAAATTATGAAGAACGGAGTGTCTTAACACTAGGTTCCCTCTGCCTGTCCTGATGTGTGCTCTCGCACACAGCACTACAGCGCTAAACTGATTTATTTTATTTTTTTAATACAAATTATTAATAATGTCACACTAATATACAGGGTGGGCTACGACATTTAGATACGTATATTAAATACATTACTCCGCTCGTTACTAACTGCTAACCACTACAATAGCTTTGAAACAAAACAATAACATTATTTTGTTAAAATAATAGATTTAATCGAACCAGTTAACGTGTAATATAAGTTAGCCGCTTTAAATTGCCTTATCATTTTGTATCAAATAAAATCGGTTTCTTAGGGCAAGCTCAATCGCTTCATGTTTATTTATTAGATCCTTAAAGGATGCTTAATAATATGCTGGGTTTAAGGAATTTTGAATTTTGCATAACAATTAGCTTTATGAAATTACACTTTGGTAAATCCATTTTGTTATTTAGGCCGGAACATTTAGTAGGTTGTTTATCTATAATGACTTTTTAATATTCTTTGCGTTGAGATTATCCGGATTTATCTTAGCTCAACTTTGGTCGATTTTGTAAGCGTCTTTTAGGAATTGTTTGTATTATTTAACTTTTTTTATGTATATGTTTTTTTTTATTTTTCACTATTGAAATTTGTATTTTTTAACCTGTCATGGAAAGACTTATTCTTAGATTCTTAGAAGAAATATTCTTTAAAGTTATTAAAATTATAATAATATCATTAAAAATTCAATTAGGAGTGTTCACAATGGCTATATTTTGTAGACGTATAAAGACATATAAACGATTTTTATATTTTTTTTTGTTATTTTTTATGCTATATTATATATACTAATAAATATAGTTCTTATTTAATGAAGTTAAAGCATAACTTAGAATGTAAAAAATCTTCCTAAATTCGTTAAAAGTGATTCGTCAAAGATTAATAAAAAAAAATTTAAAGTTTTTTCAGAAGGTAAGAAGATATACTAAAAATAATAATTTTTATGAAATTTAAAAGCTTGTGACGCAAAAAGAAATATTTTAGTTTTCATTTTCTCTTTTTTTAATGCACTACACAGCTTTTACAATTTCATAAAATTATTGTTCTCATTTTAGTATATCTTACCTTTTGAAAATAGCAGATTTCTAAACTTATTTTTTTAATGAATATGTTAGTTTTTACTATTTAGATTTTTCTTTATCTTCTCATTTCATTAATGTGTCTACCTATACCTACCTATAATCTATATTTTCAGGTGCTCGATTTAATTTTCACCAGAGTGCTTGCCATGACAAAATAGTCCAAGCATCACTTGTCTATTATTCTTAATTCAGAAGTTCCTTTATCCACCTTCCGACTCCATATCCAGTCTATGGTTGTTTTCTTGTATGGTATATTGTATTTTACAAATCAAGCCCTTTCATTTGATGCCCATATTAGGTCGTGCAAAAATTCGTCGTGAAATTTGTCCTTATATTATCAGCTTCACGCTGTATCCCGCACACAGCAGGGTAGGCAGAGGAAACCTAGTGTCATAAGACACCCCGTTCCCCACCCCCCTTCTGCCCAATTCTGGAGGCATTGCGTGTTGAGTGGCAGAACTCAACGCCGCGCTTAACCTCGACACCAGAAATATAAATTTAAGTAAATATTTCATCTCCTCGAGTGGGGATCGAACCCACAACCAGTCGGTTTTACAGTCACACTTTGTGCCACTGCGCCACGACAAGCCTCGATTTATTTATTTCATTATATCATCATCAGAACCGAAGTAGTTCAAATTTCAGCTCAATCGGCCACTGAACCATTAATCAAATCGAACTTCCAAGATTTCAGGCAAATTAACTAACATGGCAAGTTAAGTAAAAACTTGTACAAAATTCACTTTTATAACAAGTATAAATAAATAATAGGTTAATACGCTAGTTAAAAATAATACACAATACATACCTACATATATATAATTAAAGAACTCACATGATAGACAAATGGAATTCAGACCACATCACTCCATTCTCCATTGCTTATTGTTCCAAAACGACAAGACGATATTATCCTTTTATATAGCAAAACTAGGTTTCATATCCGTTCTATATGGAAGCGATAGCACTGTCAATCTGTAGAGAAGTCACTCAATACAAGAATATACTAAGCCGAGGTATGACACTATCTAAGTCACTGACAGTGACAAGTGCTTCCGTAAGTGGCCGTTGTGTCTAACAAAGACTACTTCGCCACTATCGCGTTACGAACATCTTTCTATTTGATTTGTAAAGGTTTCCTGCCATCCTCATTCGATACTTTGTCAACTATCAACTGTCAACGCAATTATTGTTTGCCAGTTCTGACAGTTTTAGATTAGGCGTTTCATTTGGTTTCCTTTATTTAACAAATAGAAATAGTTTGTGCTAATAAGTATCTGTATTTAATTTCATATTTCATCTTTAATTTTTAATTTCATATGTAAACTCCCAGATTCCTCTGTTTTCTGTCTTTTTATTTCTTTCTTGTTCAGTTACTCGCTGTTTCTCTATTCGATGAGAAATTACGTGATATGTATCTATATTGTCTTTATTCACTGTGAAAATGGCGCACAAAAACGACACAACGGCACAAAGTGTGACTGTAAAATCGACTGGTTGTGGGTTCGATCCCCACACGAGGAAATGAAATATTTATTTACATTTTACAAAAAATTAAATCATCAGCGAAATAATGAAAATATTTTCATTATTTCGCTGATGATTTAATTTTTTGTTTTATTTAATTATATAAAGTATTAATTACAACTAACATTGTCTTAAATTTTGAATGTTGATGGGGTCGTAAAATAGTAGCGATTTCATGATTATGAAAGTTTTCTCATTGCCCCGAAACAAGTAGTTTTGTAATTATTCAAATTAGCCGAAACAAAGCAATGGAAACATCAAGCACACTTGACCTCCTCCTTGTCTTTGAATATACTTAGTTTATACTTTAAATTTTAAAATTTTAAATTTTTGTATCATTTTTTATATATTAAATATATACATATAGTGAGCAAGGCGTAGGCTTTTACTTAAGTTTAGCCTCGTTTTTTTTTTCAAATATTAATATTATATAATTTTTGCTACCAACAACATTCAGAATTGAAATATAATGTTTTATGACTTTCAATTGGTTTTTAAAATATAGATACCTACATATTTTAAAATTCTAATTGTTATTTTATATACTTACAAACGATTTAAAGTATAATGCACAAACTACGAACTATAATGTTGAACGTTACAACAAGATATATTCAAGACATTTTATTTCAAAGAGACATTTTCAAAAGACCATATAAAATATTATAAGGTGTCATAATATGCAGTAAGAATTTCAGATTCTCTCGTACAAACGTCTCGCGATGTAATGCCTTGCCGACGACTACCTTGATAAACACTTTGAATACTTCAGTGAACATTATAAAATGACTTCAACATTTACATTAAATATGTGTTAAATTATTTATCACATTTTATCAGTAACGTGAGCTTGTGTAATGTATTTTATTAGTAAAATATGTTAAACATCAAAAATAGAACTTTTTTCATAATAATCAGCTTCACGCTGTATCCCGCACACTGCAGGGAAGCAGAGGGAACCTAGTGTTAAGACACTCCGTTCGCCACTTTCTGCCGAATTCTGAAGGCATAGCGTGTTGAGTGGCAGAACTCAACGCCACCCTTGTCCTCGACACCAGAGCGAAGAAATGGAAATATAAATTTAAGTAAATATTTCATCTCCTCGAGTGGGGTCCTCGAGTCGAACCCACAACCAGTCGGCTTTACAGTCACACTTTGTGCCCCTGCGCCACAACTGGCCTATTTCATAATAATAATTTTAATTTTATATGTTTGTTATATGGTTTGATATCATTCTCTCCTTCTATCGTTCATTTAATTGATTTTGATCCTTTATAATAAAGTTGTGTTATAGTATAACACAACTTTATTATATAGAATTTCACATGCAGCCAGCATTAATAAACTATTCGACGATTTGTTCTATATGTTATAGAAAATTAAAGGTCGTATATTAATTTGGGAACAGGCTTGGTAGCAAGTGGTCGCTGTCGAAGTTACCTGCCGACCGATCGGCTGACTCTGTCAAACTACTGAAAATTAGTTTTGGAATTACGATGAAAAGTTTAATTGCTTCATCAAAGCCAATATGTTTCTGGTCAGGGCTGTCATGTGTAGGCACTATTTGAAGTTTGTGAGTTCCTCACATATTACCAGTTCATCATAACGTTTCAAAATTAGGCTGAAAGTGGGGAACGGAATGTCTTATTACTAGGTTCCCTTTGATGACCTTGCTATATGCGAGATATAGCGTGAAGTTCATTTTTACATTGAAGTATAATAAAATGGTTAAACATTTAATCCAAAAAAGGTTCCAACATACAATATATTTTGTGGCAAGGAATATATCTTTAAAAATTTTTAAAGTGTTATTCCACACTTAGGAAAGAAAAATACTTATTCAGAAAACGTATAAAAATTTGAACGCAGCGGGACTCGAACGCGCGCCTCCTGGAAACCGACCAGGCGCTCTGACCACTAAGCCATGCGTTCTCGCCAAGCTACGTCGAAATTTTTATACGCTTGTTACAACTTATTTATGTTGTTATATCTGTTTAATTTTATAGGAATTATTAGGAATAGTTTAATTATGTAGGAATATATCTGTTTAATTTTATAAATTACAATAAGTAAATTATATTTGTAATTATATAAAACTTGCTTAGATCAAATTGTAAATTAGAAGGTAGTGTAACACATTTTTTATATTCAGCAACCCTATTCCTGTTTGAGTTGGCTTACCAAAACTCCATATAAAGCCAATTTTGACAAAGAGGAAAATTGAATTTGAGTTTACCTGTGACAGGTTACAATATGGCTATAGAAGAAAATTGGAAGGAGCATATCAAATGAGATTCTAAAAAAGAAAAGATATACTTTTTAAAAAGAATATAATTTAAAAATATACATTTTGAGGCCAGTCATGGCCCTCAACTGAAACGCGATAGGTTGTGTGTTGAATTTCCACTCGAGGAAATAAAAATATTATTTTCTTTTATTTTCTTTGCAATGGTAACGAGACAAAGCGCGGCATTGAATTCCGCTACCCAACACGCAATACCTACAGAAATCGACGGGAAGTGAAGAACAGAATCGAAACAGTATCTTAACATTAGGTTCTTAAGCCGTCCTGCCTATCCCGCTATGTGAGGGATACAAATGCGTGAAGCTAAAAATGTAAATAAAAAATTGACATCAATTAATACTACAAAGCTTAAGAGTTGGTTTGGTTGAAAACGCTAAGTTTAGGAAGGACAAAGGTTCGAAATGAAAAAAATCTTTTTCTATAGAATAGCTTATTTATTGGAAAAAAAATTTATTATATTACAACAAAACCATAACAACATCACTATTAAATAAACATAACTACAAAATGTTGTTTTAATAGTAATATTTCATTTATCTAATCTTTACATTATGTATGTTACGAAAAATACACAAAAAATAATGCCTAATTTTCGACCCCGCATGATAATACTGGAGCCATTGTATTTTTAAGTATAATTTGCAATGTTGTTTAAAGGTAACATTTCGTTGAAAATTTGATTCAATTTGGTTGAGTTTACATCCGAAAATTGTTCGCGTGGAACAGCCATAATTCCTATTATACTATTTTTGAAATTCACTCTCACTCAGCTCATCTCTAACTCCCTCAGTAATGGCTTGTCAAGAAACCGGAAATGTTCTATATTTGCAAAAAAAAAGCACTTCAATGAGTAAAATTTTATATGTGTACCAAACAACAAAATATTAAATCTAATAATTTTCTTGCATTGTAGTTTTGTTTACTACTAAAAGCATTAAGTATTTATTTTTCATATATATTTTAAGAAATTAAATCTTTAATAGTGTATACGGCATCTTTTCAGGGTTCCGTATCTCAAAAGGAAAAATATAAAACAGTTACAGTTACATTTAGCACGAAGTGAAAGATTGCAGTAGTAATGAAGAAAAAAAAATGGTAATTTGTATTTATGTTACAGATAAAAACTATTACAAACTTATAATTGTAGTTCATTTCATACAGTCAGTGAGGACAGTCGTGGCGCAGGGGCACAAAATGTAAAATTGACTGGTTGTGGGTTCAATCCCTATTCGAGGAAATGAAACATTTATTTAAACTTATATTTACATTTCAAACAAGTGTCAAAACAAGTCGCGGCGTTGAGTTCCGCCACTCAACACGCAATGCCTCCAGAATTCGGCGGAAAGTGGGAACGGAGTGTCATAACACTGCCTCTGTCTACCCTGCTGTCACAGCGTGAAACTGTTTTTTTTTTATATCATACAAAATGAGTGCATACGCCACTCAAGCAAGCTTATGTTTGTTAACTGTGTGTTAAGTTGTACTTGCCGTTGACCTATAATATTGAAATTGATACAGAACCCTGAGTGGGCGAGTTCGACTCGGACATAACCGATATTTTTATATTTACTTTGTATTTAAACGAAACATTAAAAAATATTATAAACGACTAACTAAAAAGAGGAATATTAATGTCATAGGCTATAAGGTAGCCTCTTTGGTGTATGGTTCGGTACAATTCTTTTCACGGTTTTCTCTAGATCTGATTAATAGCTGCAATATTAGAGCACGCCACGTATACCCGCAAGAATTGTTCGCGGGCTCGTTTGTGTTTCCGCCCGTAATTCAACGTATACATTAATATTTTATTATTGAGGTCAGTCGTGGCGCAGGGGTGCTAGTGCGACTGTAAACAAGACTGGTCGTTAGTTCGATCCCCACTCGAGCAAATTAAATGTTTATTTAAATTTATAATTTTAGTCTTTTGCTCTGGTGTCGAGGCAAAGACGAGGCCGAGGTGTGGCGTTGAATTTCGCTTCTTAACACACAATACCTCCAGGATTTGGCAGAAAATGCCAATGCCATTTTCCGCCAAATCCTGGAGGCAAACGTAGTGTCTTAACATTTGGTTCTCTCTGCCTACCTATTGATAAAAAAAATACGGGCATACGTTTGATCGTAAAAACAGAGAAATAGGGAGGCATAAAATATAACATAACTATGATGGTAAGTAGGCAACAATAATATCGTCTAGAAAACGTATAAAAATTTTAACGTAACGAGACTCGAACCCGCGCCTCCCGTAAACCGACCAGACCGACCTGGTCGGTTTACAGGAGGCGCGGGGATACATTTTCTAAATAAGTAAGTACTTTCCTAAGGGTGGATTAACACTTTAAAATGTTAAAAATAATATCGCTCTTACATAAATAGAAATAAAATATAATTTTGAAAGCAAATGTAAAAGGTTTTACCTTGATGTTGTTAACAGTATTTAAATGAATTAGTGCGTTAAAGTGTACTAGGTTTTTCACAATTACAAACAAGTAGCTAGTTTTTGAAAGCAGTGCTGAATGTTACATAAAAATTATTATGCAGAAATTTCCATCATGCGGTGTTGATTTCCGCCAGCCATAATGCCTCTAGATTCGGCGGAAAGTGGGAAACGGAAGTGTTTATTATTATAGGTTCCCAGGTTCGTTATGCCTATCCTGTTACTTTTAAATTAAGATTATATATAAATATAACTTAGTAACGAAATTAAAAAAAATCAGACAAGCGGGAGTCGAGGATTCTGGACAAAAATTAGTAGATGCTAGCTACCCTATTAATTTTGATTCCCTTTATAGTGTCAAAATACGCATTTTTTGCTATTTTAGGTTATTATTTTTTAGGATTTAACTACAAATGTATAGTTTTCAGATTTTTTCCTGATCTAGTACTACCTGCAGACGCTAGCTGCCAAATTCCATCATCCTAGATCAACCGGAAGTACCTTATGAATTTTGATTCCCTGGATAGTGTCGAAATACGCGTGTTTTGCGATATAAACGGCCATATCTATTTTTTAAGTAAATATGGAAATATTTTTTTAGTCAGTCTTGACAGTCAGACAGACAGACGGACAGATATACAGATGGACGACAAAGTGATCTTATAAAGGTTCCTTTTTGTCTTAAAAAGTACGGAACCCTAAAAAAGGTAGTCTTATTTTAACATTGATTTTAGCCTCATATTACTATATCATATTAACAAATAACATTGTGTTTTTTATGATTCTACTTCATACAAAATCTATAACATAAACACGAAAAGGTATTAATGAAGTTTAGTCTTGTACTTAAACATAAATCTTAACCTCTGGGAATTGCTAATGGCTTCCATAGGGGAATAAAGTTGGGCTTGTAACAATCAGACGAAGATATGAACAATTGATTTCAAACTTGAATGAGGAAAGTTGATGTGTATTTTTGATCAAGTTTATACATACTCGTGCATATAAAATAAGGAAGCTCTCGGTTGTGGTACAATGTCTAACTGCAGTTGCACTTGTGGATCCATTTTCTGATGTTTTTTTTTACTATTGATAAACTGAAAACACAAAACACAAAAATCGACTGGTTGTAGGTTTGATCCCCACTCAAGGAGATGAAATATTTACTAACATTTCCATTTTCATTTCTTCGTTCTGGTGTCGAGGCTAAGCGCGGCATTGAGTTCCGCCACTCAACACGCAGAACCACCAGAACTCGAGGAAAGTAAGGCACGGAATGCCATAAGACTAGGCTACCTCTGCCTACCCTGCTGTATGCGGGATACAGCGTGAAGCTGATTTTTTTTCTGATAACGCAACACAACCAGTCAAATTACTTTTTATTCTTACAGGTGTATATAAATTAACTTTACACGGTTCTTTATACATATATACTTTTTATTTATAATTATTACGTTAATCATTATGTTGTATATTTTCGTAATTATCTCTAATATTAAAATATTTAAAAATTAACTCAGCATGAACCCCATTACGCATCACATCATCATCATTCACCTATATTACCTACATCATGCATACATATTAGCTCTCTGTCTACCTTGCAACAGTAATAATTGAATGGACATATATAAATGAATAACATGTGTATATAGAATACGCTTAAAATATTAATTGGAGGAAGTGGAAACATAATCTTGACCATTTATATTTGAATAAGTAATTATAATATATACTTAAAAATATACAGAATGGAAGTGTCAGCACCACTTTAAATGAGACCACAGTTTAACTACTCTATAAAAACCTAATACGATTAATTTATTTTCTCCTAAAAAAGAAAAAGTATTTTTTTCAAATAAAATTAATTATAAAATTATTGTTGTAATATAAAACGCCATTTGTCAAGAACGACACACGCACACATAAACCTATCAAAGGGAAACCGCCGCATACGCCTCATTCCGAAATCAAGTCGTAGGTATTGGCGGCAAAGTTTAAAGTTGATTAACCTTTAGTAGTATTTTTGTAGAAGTATGTGTTTACGTTATTTGTATCTATGCGTAAGTACGTCACACGAAATATAAGTATGGATAAACATCGGGAAATGAAAAAAAAATCTACGTCTAAGCTGTTCAGGTATCTTGATTAATTTCTTCAGATATAGGTTTAAAATATTTTACCCTATATGCTGTTCCCGTAAAAGGAGCACTGACACTTCCACTCTATATAACGCCAGTAAGACGAGAATAGAGACAAAGTGTGAGTTGAGTTTGGCCACTCAATACGCGATGCCTCTAGAATTCGGCGGAAACTGGAGAACAGAGTGTCTTAATACTAGTTTCCCTCTGCCTACCTAATAAATAAAGAACGTATGGAGTATAATTTGAGTTGAACACTATTTTCTTTCAAAGTAATCTCATAGTTTACAAATCACTGTAAAACACTACAGCAATATTCTTCGCAACATTATCGTAACCTGGAACACTAATCAAACACGCCATTGCAAATACAATTTTCTCCCCTATATCCTTAATTACGGAATAAAAAGCTCATTTAGGCAATTTCTGTGTTCATCATTCTCCCCGAGGCTATAATTTTCAATTACCACCCTGTACATCAACCAACTAACCGGTGTGTACGAAAAACAACTAATTTGAAATTTTGTGTGAAAGGAATAGTGCATAAATTGAGTTATATGGAAAAATTGTTTTAGTAATGGAAACATGTTCAAATCCCATTAATAATAGATTATTATTATTATTATTATTAAATTGTCATTCTTTTTCACAAGTTGCTCACATTTTTTTCTAGAACATGTTTACCATTAAAAAAAATCGTGATAGTGATAAAAGATTTTAAAAATATTTAAGGAATTTACTTATTCCGTAAAAGCAACTTAAATAGAAGAATCGATTAAAACAAAAATAATTCACACTGTAATATATTAGTTCATTGACAACTTTCTAAATATGAAAAAAAAAATAAGAAAACAATTAATCTAGAGGCCAGTCGTAGCGCAGGGGCACAAAGTGTGACTGTAAAACCGACTGGTTGTGGGTTCGATCCCCACTCGAGGAGATGAAATGTTTACTTAAAAATTTATATTTCCATTTCTTCGCCCTGGTGTCTAGGCAAAGCGCGGCGTTGAGTTCTACCACTCAACACGCAATGCCTCCAGAATACGGCAGAAAGTGGGGTACGGAGTGTCTTAACACTAGGTTCCCTCTAGGTACCCTGCTGTGTGCGGGATGAAAAAAAAAACAAAATTACAAAATAATAAATAAGTCTAGGCAAATGTTATAAAACTGTAAGCTAGCAACATCCGTAACGTGCGTCCATGGATTAACCATGTTTCTGAATTCAACACAGGCTATTGAAAGCGATCACCCTGGTGAGAGTATTTATACAGTGGTCCCGTGGGGTTACGGGCCGATAGCTTATGCTACCAATTTGCATCATTAATGTGGCGAGCTTTATAATTGATTCAATGTGTAAATATACAGGTTGTTTGTTTTAATTTATTATTTTTTTTTGGAAATTCTTTAATTATTCATTCTTTTTTAACGTATATATATGTTTTCTTTTCTTTATTACTTGTTATACATAATTTATATATAACCTTTTCATTAAATATTACATAAAAGTAGGTCTAGAATTCTACAAATAGATGTAAGCCACACTGAGATAATTATACCTGTATATTTCAATGAAAATTTTCCGTTCGTACAATAATTGAATTTGCAGCTTTAGTGAGCGCGGCATTCTTCACTTTGAATGAAAGTGTCAAATATGAGAAAATAATACCAAAATTCAAATATAAACTTAAGATATACAGAATATCAGCGTCTATAAAATATAATATATTTAAGACACTCCGTTCTCCACTTCCTACACAATTTTCGAGACATTGTTTGTTGAGTGACGGAGCTCAACGACGCGCTTAATCACTGAACATTCAGCAGGGTAATTTATATAATTAATATAATTGAACGGAGATCGATCCCACAACTATCGTTTTTACAGTTCGATGCTGTTTTACTGCGTCGAAAGACGTCTATAGCTGTCTGTCATATTTTGAGAAACACACAACAGAGAATCACATGTAGAGAACCTTATCTGGATAATACTCTCTCTGAATTCTTTATCTCAAACTCTAACTTTGTAATTTTTCAGAGTTTTAGAAACATTGCGCTTTGGGTGGCTAACGCACTTTATATAACCTTCCCCTTACTTTGTTTTTTGTCATAGAAAACTTACTTGTTACAGCCATAATACCACGTGCCTTTTAGACTATTTTATGAACGTGAAAGCAATAGTTATGAAATGGGGAACAGAGTGTCTTACACTAGGTGCATGAAACAGGGTGAAGCTGATTTTTTTTGTAATAATCAGGAATAATTAACTAATAATAAAAAAACTAATAGAAACTGTTCAATTTTTTATTCAAATACATCAAAACTATTATTTAGTTGGATCTACATAAAAATATCGAGTGATTTATAATAAAAAAACCCCCTATCTAACAACATCAATACAAAAAACATATTAACAAAAGCAAAATCTTAATGTCAAATAAATGCACCTTTAGGAGGAAAGGCAGAAGTTTTCTGTAGTACGCTATGCTTTTACGTGGCTTGCGGAGTGCATTAAAGCAACTTCTTATTCTTAACTTATAATAAAAAAGCTGAGGTACTATTTCGTATATATTCTAAAGACTTCTCGGTTTGCAATGTGAGTTTTAGACTTTCACCAAAACTTGAAATTGAATTGAATATTTGCTGTATATATTAAAAATGTAGTAGTGGCTATTTAATATATTATTATTTTATATAAATGTTAGTTTGTTTTTATTTTTATTTTTTCTATTTATGTTAACGAGTATACTCATATTAAAAGTACATGCGTACTCCTTTTTATTGTTACATTATACATTCTAATATATAAACACATAATAATGTCAATTAAGAAAGAGATACTGAAATATATTTTATTTTTAATTATTTTGGATAGCTTTTACTTACATTAAATAAAACTGAAGATTCTGTTATGTTTTACTTCGTAAACCATTGACATAATATTACGATTACTAAATTCTCCTCATCTATACCACATAATTATTTTTAATAATAAATACTTTTTATTTACTAATTGAATACTTAATTGAGTTAAATGCTTAAGTAACATACATATAATAAACAGCAAGTTCTCTCAACTTATCACGAAAAATATAAAGGACATATGAAAATCAAATAAAATATTATAATGTTTAATTCAATACTTTAAAGTCAAACATAAATTATTCTTATTTTCTATTCAGAACGACAAAACACAATTTTACCGAAAAATACACACTTCAACATATTCAAATTGAAAATAAACAATCAAATATAACATTCGTTCAGACCAGTGTTGGCGCAGGGGCACAAAGTGTGACTGTATAACCGACTGGTTGTGGGTTATATAAATATTTACTTAAATTTATATTTCCATTTCTTTGCTCTGGTGTCGAGGTTAAGCGCGGCGTTGAGTTCTTCCACTAAACACGCAATGCCTCTAGAATTCGACAGAAAGTGGGAAATGGAGTGTCTTAATACTAGGTTCCCTCTGTCTACCCTGCTGTGTGAGGGATACAGCGTGAAGCTGATAAAAAAAACAAACATTTATCTGCACAGGTATCAATAAAACACCTAAGATTTCCTAGGATAAATTAGATATAGATTTAGGATATCCTGGAAAATCTTGGAAAACTATACAGCTAAGGAACAGTATATTTCTCTATATCTATATCGTTTAGGGTCAGAAAATCCAAATAAGTATAAGAATGCTACAATAAACATTCACATTTCGTAATTTTATTTCATTGTATAGACATGTGTCTAGTGCCCCGACCCTTTTCCGACCCTTGTCGGATATCTAGCACTATTGCTTTCCAATGTCTTTATACTTTGTCGTCACTTTCCTATTGAATATTTAAAATTTGTGGAATATATAATTTTATATTTTTTTATTTTATATATATATATGTATTTTGCGTAATATAAGGTCAGTCGTGACGGAAGGGTACAAGCGTGTGAATGTTATCGAAAGGTTGTGGGTTCAATTCCCACTCGAGAACATGAAATTTTTAATATTTATTCGCTCCGGTAACGAGGCAAAGCGCGGTAGTTGGATTGAGGTAGTGTCTTAAAGGGAACTAGGTTCCCAGGTTTCTTTTGTCTACCCCGCTGCGTTCGTAATTCAGCGTGAAACTATGAAAAAAATGTTTTAAATATATAGTAAATTGAGTTTCGCGAGTGTCGTCACGCTAGATTCACTCTACCTATCCTGTTATGAAAAGTTCATCGTGTACTTGAAAAAAAAACAAGTAATTAACTATTGAAAAAATATATAATATAAAAAAATTATAAAAAAACAACTCATCCGATCGTCATATATATAACAAATTAATTATATCTACATTTAATTTTTATGATTAAATCACAAAAGATCCTTTGTCCTTTAAGTTTTAACTGAATAACATGAAATAGTCATATCTGCTATAAAAAGGCCGCCTCTTAATTCTCTGAACTATTGTATCCCATGATAATAGGCAAGTAAGGATCCTTTTATCTCTGCTTTACAATAGGAATAACACAGAAAAAAAAGCAATTTTTAAAATAAATTAAGTGATATATCCTCCTTTTGAAATAGTCTCGTTTTAAAATTGTTGTTATTATTTTTAATTATTTGCAGAAAGAGAGGCAACATGAAGCTTTATTTGCCACCGACTTCATTTACCTTGAATAGGTAGAATTTTGCAATTTCATCGTAGCACAAAACTCTTTTCAAAGTATTTGATATAAACGATCACAAAAAATCCATAAACATTTTAGCTTTCGAACAACTAAAAACTCTTTCGCCTCGCCTTTTGTTCACTTTTAATAAAAAAATGTGCAATGTTTTTCAATAGAAATATACAACTACCGTGCTGCGGTACCTCGTGTAGTGAGATATATTCAACATTTTGAATCCAAAACATCAATCTCCAAATTATTTTGGGTTAGAATCCCTTATTATTAGAGAACCGACGAAAGCCCAACAAAATATGCTAGAGTACAAAGAATTTTTTCATGGACCTTTGCGAAAAGGTTCAAGATTTCAAGTACAGATTCAAAGAATCGAGGGGTAACAGATCTTGAAAGGGCGAGACCGTATATGTACAGATTACGTAGGTTTTTATTTGGCATCGGAAATAAATAAGAAAATAAAAGAGAGCCAGCCAAAGCCAGGCCAGTCGTCGCGCAGGGGCACAAAGTGTGCCTGTAAATGCGACTGGTTGTGGGTTCGATCCCCACTTGAGGAAATGAAATGTTTATGTAAGTTTATATTTCCGCTTCTTTGCTCTGGTGTCAAGGCAAAGCGCGGCATTGTATTCCGCCACTCAACACGCAATGCCTCCAGAATTCGGCGGAAAGTGAGAAACTGAGTGTCTTAACACTAGGTTCCCTCTGCCTACCCTCATGTGTGCAGAATACAGCGTGAAGCTGATTTAATTTAATTTTTTTTTATAAAAGAGAGAGAGATAACGACTGTTAGACCTAAATACGTGACAGATATTTCGGGATTAAAGTCGAAGAAAGTATTTAAGGTCCTAAAATCAGTCGACCCCTTAATTTAATGTTGCGACGAAGTAAACAACACTACGTTTTTGTATTCCAAAGCTACTTAAAAGAATTTTAAGATGCCATAAATATCGAATTCCATTTGTCGATTCTTGCTATTGTCAAACAAAATATTCTTATTTCTTATCAAGCTTTTTTATACATCTTTTTTTTCTTGACAAATAAGACAAGTTGGTGTAGAAGTAGAATAGATATAAAAACAAAATACTGTGAAAAGATTTTGTGTTCACTTATACATATTTATTTGAAATTGCTTAGTGTTTTGATTATATAATCTGTGTTTTTTTCTGAACTATTAACTTAAATGTCATTATTAAACTATTAATGTTAAACTATCAATTATATATGTAATAAGTAATACCATACTAACACGCTGAGCAATATTATTATATTATAAAAAAAAACTTTAAAAGACCTAAATAGAAATTAAATACAAAAAAAATAATTATCTTCTATTAATAAAAAAGAAATAACGTTTGAATTATTATTATGTAGCACAACATAGCGCCGCGGGTAATTCCAAATTACTCGACAAGTAAGCCTTTGTCACAATCATACCTTGTTTTATAACAAATATATTTTGAGTCTAAGGAAATACTGCGGTTTTAGAATGTATTAGATTTTTACATTTTCGTTTCGTTTTAGGGTTCCTTACATGAAAGGTAGAAACAAAACCCTTATAAGGTGACTTTATTGGTTTATCTTGAGATTGCGTGGAGGTATCAAGTTGAAATTAGTAAAAATTATTTTGATCTATAATTCCTTAAAGCCCACAAAAATAATCAAACTTGTAAGTCCAAACAATCAAAGAATATGAGCATCACTCGTTTCTCACTACATCATTTTTATTGTATTTAGCATGAAAGCTGCCGCGTAATCAAAACCTATATGGCACTCCCATGGACCTACAGCTATGGCATTTGGCAAGAAGTAAAAATTTAGAATACAAATGAAGAAAATAATAAGAAAATAATAAATTTGAGTATTTCATAGAAAAAAAACTTTACAAACATATATTTGCAATAGAAAACGAGTGCATGTGTCCGTAAACATAAGTTTGTAAATTTTTATAAGTTATATTTCCTGTTGACCTACAATCGTGAAGTTGGTACGAAAGCCTTGAAGGGTGGGTGTGTCCGACTCACATTTAACCGATTTGTTTTATAAATTGCGTTTAATACAAAAAAAATGCTTAAAATCTATTATTCGTACTAATTAAAAATTTACGCTTACATTCACAGAAAATGGCGAAAGCAAATTGACCCGAAGGAAAGAGTGTAGGCTAACTCGTAATTTTCATCATGTAATTATGGTGCCTTTTTAATTAGGTAAACAAGCAAATTGAATCACACAATAACTTATACTTTACTAACTGATTGCAATATAATTAATTGTATAGATGAATTCTGGAGACATTGCGCGTTGAGTGACGGAACTCAACGCCGCGCTTTGCCTCGTTACCGGAACGAAGTAATTAATGTAAATATTTCTTCATTTCCTAGAGAGATAATCGCACCCACAACCTGTCAAGCTTACAGTTAAACGCTTGTGCGCCACGATTGGCCTCGAACTTTCCTTATTTTATTTTATATATACTATATCACCTTTATAATAATAAAGACGATATCATAAATTTTATTTGTACATACAAAATTTTACGAATTTCTATCAAAAGAATGTCAAGAAAATTTTTTTATATAAATTAAAATATTCTCCACGCTAACATTTGTTTGTTAGATAATGAATAAATTCCGACAAGAACGTGCCAAGCCCGACGCAACTATACACTTTAATGATGCTAGTTAACGCCATTTTAATTAGAGTTCTGCCTACATTGTTGCAATTTAGCGTTGGCGGTATTATAAAAAATAATGTTAATTCTTATTAAGATCTTTCTCACCTCGGTTTTTACGTTGGCTGTAAATCAGTCTCGTTTAATTTGGGGCAAGGGGCCCCGCTCATTTCTTTCCCGGACGCAATCGCTACTGTGAAATTAAACCTATCCACACCCAATTTCAAGTTCCTTCACAACCCCTAAAATGACTCGGTGTGAGGCTTTGAGCACACACATATGATTATTTGGCAAAGTTGTTTTGACGGCAATTATGATTTTCCACAACCACGTAAGTAAGAGTGGAATAATTAGTTTTGCAGTTGTTTATTTTCGTCGAAATACGTTGCTTTATATAGAATTTGGAGAGTAAGCTTTTTGTGATTTTGGACGACTCTCGTATACTTACTTTTGGGTACCATGTAAAATATAGTAAAATATCGCTTGGTGTTATACTTTCCAAATTTTGCGCTTTCTTTTACTTTGAAATCGTACGTTGTCCCCGGCGAATAATTTCTTAGCGATAAACAAAAAATAGTTGGTTGATACTAATATTTTGTGCTTACCTTGGAACCAAGATAAAGTACTGCAATGAGTTTCAAGTTAAAAATAAAAAAATGGAAAAGTATAGTTATAGAACATTTTTTATTGATTTTTCAAATTAAAACAGCTTCATTTGTCAATTATACATTTTTTTTAGATTTTTAAAAAACTTCTTGTTGGCCTAAATTTTACCACAAACACATTCTTTGTGAAATACGTAAACTTAATGAAACTTAACAAAAATAAAATTGTTTTAAATTCCTCAACTCTTTACAAGTTTTAATATGTTTTTTTTGAGAGGAAGTTACATAAATTTCATGCTCAATTTGCATACTTTACTTTGTAAAATCTTGGGCCCAGATGTAACTTGGGGCCACATTTAAATATTATGTATAAAATACATTGTTGGCAAGTTATTTACCATTTTTTATACAAAAAGAGTAATAAGCAAAATATGTTTTATTTAATCTATGTAGCTATCGAAAATGTTAGACTGATTTTGTAAATCCAGCTGTTACATCCTTAATTATTGAATAAATACATAAATGTATGAATTATTTTACCCCTAGATTGAGTGATTCATCTCATATTGTACAATTTAGCTTAAATAGAAAAAACAGGCAGTCTGGAGAAATAAAAAAATTAAATAAATATTTCGATTTTTTAATACCTCCCGTGAGGATCGAACCCACAACCAGTCCCGTTTAATGTCACACACTTGTGCCCCTGCGCTACGACTGGCCTCACATAACATTGTTGTCTAAAAAATAATCTTAATAATATCGTTAAGCTGATACTGTATTTGTCCAAATTGTACGCTATACCTACAAAATGCTATATTATATTGTATCTGATCGGATTACTTACTGGGCAATATTAAAACGACACGAGGGAAACATGTTGGCCTAGAAAAGACAAGACATCTCATTCTGGGAGTATTGTATCTATTTGTAAAATTTTCTGCCTCAAACATTTTACATTGATTATAATAAATTTAGGGATTGTAGTAAAGTACGTTTTCACAATAACGATTAATGTGTTTCAGCTTCAGCTTCACGCTGTATCTCGCACACAGCAGGGTAGGCAGAGGGAACCTAGTGTAAGACTCCGTTCCCCATTTTCTGCCGAATTCTCGAGGCATTGCGTGTTAAGTGGCAGAACTCAACGCCGCGCTTTGCCTCGACACCAGAGCGAAGAAATGGAAATATAAATTTAAGTAAATATTTCATCTCCTCGAGTGGGGATCGAACCCACAACCAGTCGGTTTTGCAGTCACACTTTGTGCCACTGCGCTGCGACTGGCCTCAATGTGTTTCAGATAAATGTATACAAACTTATCTAGTATGGTTTGTTA
This sequence comes from Heliconius erato x Heliconius himera, assembly GCA_013421005.1. Lineage (NCBI taxonomy): Eukaryota > Metazoa > Arthropoda > Insecta > Lepidoptera > Nymphalidae > Heliconius > Heliconius erato x Heliconius himera. The sequence continues at coordinate 75,923 of JAATLQ010026449.1, read as the reverse complement.
CGTACTGTCCTCGAAGTCTAAGCCGAGCTTTGCGTTTGTGTGAGTTTTCATATAGCGTAAGTGTGACATTGGCTGTCAAACGAAAGAAAGAAAAACATCGTGGTCACAACGCTGTTCTTGATGATGTTACGGAAAGTATTTATTACTAACACAAACGACACATCAGACGATTTTAAAAATTATGAAGATGCAATTTACGGTGTAAAAGAAATAATATATTTCTTATGTTACATTTTTTTGTTGATTTCTAATAATAAACTTTTTCTTTCTACATATCGCTAATTTTAGTGGTCACACACACAAATGCAAAGCTCAGCTCGAGCCTCGTGAACTTCAAACACAAAATTTCATTCAATATTATTTTATTAGGCAGGACTATTAGGTTGATATTTGATTTGGTTCCTGATAATAAAAAATATAAAATCAATAATATAATCAATAATATAAATAATAAATCAATATTAATATACGTATAGTGATAGTACACAATATACCAACACTAGCTACGTACTGAAATCCGAAGGAGAGAATAGAATTTTGGAACAATTTTTTACTAAAATTCGTTGAAAAAAAAAAAGATTTACAAAAAAAAAAAGTATTTTATTTCACTAAGCAAACTGCAACATCCCTAACGAACGTAAGTTCTTTCAAGGGGGTGAGATGCGCGCGTCGTGAATGTCATGACAAGTCAGCCGAAGCAATTAAAAGTTGCAGCATAGTGTACCCTCCACTAAAACAAGTTTCCATGTCATATTGTGAAATATTGACCTTGGTTTTTTTTTATATTTCATTTGTGTTCGTTCTTACGTCACTCTGTATTCTTTTTTTTATTTATTAAGTATGTCAACTGAGCGTGACTATTACAGTCGTGACGAAATAAGCAATAATGAAAGGACTAGCGAGAGAGCCTTGCCCAAAAAGGAAAAGTATTAGTAATAATAATAATTTAGTAGTATTCACATGGTTTTTAATATTAAAAAATATCTTTTTAATTAATCTGTCCCATTTTACTGCATAGTCACCTATCCAGGACCCAGTGGAAAGTATTATAGTATTATTTAAAAACATATACATATACTTACGTATTGTCCTTAAAGGGATACAGCTGTATCCCGAACACAGTAGGGTTTAGGCAGAGGGAACCTAGTGTTAAGACATTCTGTTCCCCACTTTCCGCCAAGTTCTGTAGGCATCACGAGCTGAGTGGTGAGACTCAACGCCGCGCTTTGCCTCGACACCAGAGCAAAGAAATGGAATATATCAAAATTAATAAACAAACTGTGCTCTTGTAATGGTATTACAAGAACATATTTCTCTAGTTTACCATACAAGCTAGTCGAAGATATTATGTTTAATATAATTCCCTTAATTAAAACTAATCATAAAATATGTAGACATAGTTGCTAAACGCAACTTTGATACTAAATTCATTAATGTTATATGCACTAAGTTATATACTGTATAAAGTTGTTTGTACAGTACAGTAGTTAATAAGTTATTTAATACAAACTCAACAATTAAGCAATGACATTATATTGTGAGATTAATTTTTTAGGAAAACATATGCATTTTTAACTAAGGAGGTCATCAATTTAACTGTATATTTTTTTAATATATTGATTTATATGAAAAACAAATAGAAGTGAAAATATGAAAATTGCAACTTACTTTTAATTTTAGTATATTTAGAGAAGTTGCTGTACTTCACTACACGTTATCTCAAGATTATTCAACAAAAAATAATATAATAAAAATATAAAATAATGTTATATTATGTACCTATATAAATTTATATATATAAAAAGAAGCCGTCGCGGCGTAGGGGCACAAGAGTGTGACTGTAAAGCGATGATTTTCATTTCTTGGCCCTGATACCGAGGCAAAAGCTCTGCGTTGAGTTCCACCACTCAACACACAATGGCTTGAAAAATTCAACGGAAAGTGTGGAACGGAGTGTCTGAACACTAGCTTCCCTCTGCAGACCCTGCTATGCGCATGATAGGTGTATCATAAAGCTAAATAAATGAAAAAATAAAAAAACAATACAATTAACAATTCAATTAACGAGACCTTAACTTATATAAAAAATGTATTATACCCCCAAATGAAATAGGGTCGTACCAATTGAAAGTAAACATAAACAAATCTTATATCGAACGTTTCTACGTAGCGTTTGCGATTTGGTCGAGAAACCAATGAATAATATACCCACTTAAACATCCTCGAGCGATTCGAACGGCTGATTGGTTTCCGCTTAGGAATTGGCTGCATATAGGTTCCATTGCTATGTATTGTGTGATGAAGACTATTCTAGCAATAATTAATATGAGTGTTCACGCTGTGACTCGTCTGTTCTATTAGGCACTAACTCATATAAGACACTCTGCTCAATTTGAATTCAGTGTCGATTTGTGTGGTTCAGGAAATATTTCGTCATGTGTAAAAATTAAATTAAATTAAATCATCTTCACGCTGTACCCCGCACACAGCAGGGTAGGCAGAGGGAACTTAGTGTTAAGACACTCCGTTCCCCACTTTCTGCCGAATTCTGGAGGCATTGTGTGTTGAATGGCAGAACTCGACACCAGAGCGAATGGAAATATAAATCCTCGAATGTGGATCGAACCCACAACCAGTCGGGTTTTTAGGCACACTTCGTGCCGCTGCGCCACGACTGGTCTCAATGTGCCAAATGTGTAGAAATATTTACATTTCTTTTTATGAAAAACACAAGGTAAACAAGCGTATGACACCAGAGGATCGCAGTTGCGTGGCACGTGGAGAGATGTTCCTACAAAATGTGAAGTACCACATATCCAGATAATGAGCTTGTGACGTAATGTAGGGTTAACAAATTTGGCGCTATGTTCTTGGGTAATATTTTAACTGGTACCTGGTAAAACAATACCTAAGAACACTCCTATGATAAATGCGATAGAGAATATACAGCGAGGAGATTCAGTGGATACTAGCGATAACGTAAAAATAAAGTTGTAAAATACACTATTTTATCTTTATAGCCGTATCATTTCAATAGACGGTAGGCAGAGGGAACTGGGCAACTTGGTGTTAAGACACTCCGCTTTCCACTTTTCGACGATTTTTTTAGACATTGCGTGTTAACACACAGTTTAAAATAGCTTTTATATTTTAGCAAAAGTACTAAAAGGTCATCATTGCGCAGAGGACACGAACATAGGACGGTAAGAGAGAAGATTGTGTGTTCGAGTACCATTTAACGTAATAAAATATTTAATATTTTCATTTTTTATCCCTGGTAACGAGGCAAAGCGCGACTTTGAGTTCCGTTCCGACTCATCACGTAATGTCTCGAAAATTAGGCGGAAGGTGGGAAACGGAGATGTTTAATGGGAATGAAGTGTCCTTACACTAAGTACCCAGGTTTCCCCTGCCTCCCCTGCTATGTGCGGGATATAGCGTGAATCTAAAAAAAAAAGAAAAACAAATAACATTTTATATATACCTATACCTACCTAAACGCTCTTACTGAAATTATAGCTAACCACGTTAACTATTTAAATTATAACAGCTACGACGTGCATTCCTCCCAGATACGTATACTTGTATGTATGTACGTATACGTGGCTAAACGTGTTAACCTGATAGATAACTTTAGCACACCCAATCATGGTATTCGGTATATCTAAGATAGGTCCACAGTAAACACGATCTGGAATGTGATATCTCTATGCAGCTCTAACTGCTCACACGGATTCCTGTGGTGTTACAATAGAACATTGTTATATATAGTTAATGTATTATGTAATTAAGTAGGCAGATGAGTATCGACGTTCTATAATTATATTAGGTGAATTGGACAATTATATGCATGTTAGTTTGGGATTAATATTTAATATTGATAGAATATTTAAAAAAATATTATGTCCAGATTCTTAGCGCTTTAGGTTAAGCTTTATAAAGCAGTGTAGGTCTGTAGGCAGAGAGAAGGTATTGTTAGGACACTCCGTTTCCCATTTTTCCACCGAATTGTGACATAACTAAGACACGGATCTTGTTAACACTACATTATAATTTCGTTCTGGTCTATAATTCATTATTTGTTTGATAGGCCAGTCGTGGCGCAGGGGCACGAAGTGTGACTGGTTGTGGATTCAATCCCCACTCGAGGAAATGAAATATTTATTTATATTTATATTCTTACTTCTTCGCTCTGGTGTCGAGACAAAGCGCGGTGTTGAGTTCCGCCACTCAACACGCAATGCTTAAAGAACTCGGTATAAAGCGGGGAACGGAGTTTCTTAACACTAGGTTCCCTTTGCCTACCCTGTGTGCGGGATACAGCGTGAAGCTGATTTAATTTATTTTTTTAGTGTAATAGGAAACTCCTAGCCCTAGGCTGGTAAATTTTAATTTGACCCAGCCTAGGGGTTTATATACGGGTTCATATAATAGTTTCAAGCTCTGTGCTATACAAAGCTATCGAAACGATCTAAAACAGATGATTGATAAAAGTTATTTTATGACAAAAGCCTCATCTTAGTAAACCTTCCAAGAGATTTGCATGAAAAACGGCACAATGAGAGATAAAAGAATAAAATCCAGTTACTCAAATCGAGAAGTTAGCTATGCTAGAGGATTATTAAGTTTAATTAGTTAAAGAATTGAGAAAAGATGACGCCTATTGTATTAATCCTTCTTTAATTATAGATAGAAATCTCTTTAGTCCAAGAGATGAAAAATTTATTTGAGGGCGCAGAATATTTTAATCTGTCATACTAATTTTGGAATATCAAATGAAATTACCTATAAAAATTTGAATTCTTTCTTCACTAATAATAGATATTGCCTATGTAATCCATTATGGCGTCAAAATGTGACATTACTTATTTCAATAATTTATAAAAATACATGTAATAAAAGTGTAATTGATTCATATCTGTACATAGAGACATATAAGAAAATACATTATTGAAGCAGTAGAACCCAAAACATTTTTTTTTATTTTATTGTTTTGTCTGTGCGTTTGTGCACTACTTATATATATACTAATCTCAGAAATGGATTAAGCGATTTAACTGCAATTTTCGCCATTGTGTTATGGCGAACTTTCAGTAACATTTCATAAATAAAAAATTATATCAATATAAAGTATTTTATTGTACAGAAGAGCTACAAAATAATATATTGTATTTAAAATGACAATGTTATTAGAACATGAAAGTAATTCTGATTACTAAATAAATATTTTTATAGTTCAATAGTCTATAATAGAGTAGTAGTCTATGTGATATAATAAAACGGTACACACACACTCACAGACACACACACATATATATTCGCTACTACTAACTACGGACTATCTTACAGTACCTTACTAAATTTATTAAACAAAACACAAAATTATTAAATAGAAAAATAGAATAACACACACTCTTTCTCGCTAGTACTGCCTCAATTGTTATACTGTACATATGCATTTTTTTTTCTTTTCAGATCGCTACTGAGAGAAATACTTTGAAATAAAATGTAAGTAACTTTTATATTCTATTAAAATTACGTCCTTTATTACAGACTCGTTTATACTTTACTCGGTATTATAATTCTAAAAGAAAATCTCATTAAGTTATTATAGAAATAAATGAGATTTGTTGTTGTGTGAAACATATTTTTAAATACCTACAAAATCTGATTATAAGGGCTCAATATAAGAAATTGTCAATATTCTAAGGAATTGTCGTCGTACATTTAAATAACACCGTTTAAATGTATTCAATAATAAAATAATATCCATTCACTGGGTCTAATAGTAAAAAAAAAAAAAAGCAGCATCTATCGATTTACAAAAAATGTCCACAAAGCTCACTACGATTCGAAAATACGATAATTGTACATATTGAAGCAAAATGTTTATATTCGTGTGATGATCTGCAATAAAAACAATTTCAAAGCACCGCTACTACTAAAATAAAAAAAAATAAAAAGCAAAAAAATATATTTCAAATATAATCGTGGCGCAGAGGCACGAGGTGTGACTGTAAAACCGACTGGTTGTGGGTTCGATCCCAATTCGAGGAGATGAAACATTTACTTAAATTTATATTTCCATTTCTTCGCTCTGGTGTTGAGGTAAAGCGCGGCGTTGAGTTCTGCCACTTAACACGCAATGTCTCCAAAGTTCGGCAGAAAGTGGGGAACGGAGTGTCTTAACTGTAGGTTCCCTCTGCCTACCCTGCTGTGTGCGGGATACAGCGTGAAGCTGATTTAATTTAATTTAATAACTTTACTCAATTTTTTCTTTATAAAAATTTGAAAATTTTGCGGACTCAAAATAACAATTCATTAATATAAAGCCTTGCGACAGGCCGCATTAGCGGCGTCACGTGAAATATGGAAATTTCGCAGTGAATAATACGTTGTCTGCCTCGTTGACCGCCGTCATGCGATCACAACGCTCGACATGGATCCTACATGACTTGTGTTACGTCAAATTATACTTTATTATGTCGTAGAGCATAGTAAAAAGGAATCGAACCCTGCTGAACCTGGGGATATATCAACTAGTCGATTATCGGTCTCGGAGATGTCTATCTAATCAAAAAAAATCTTGTAAATTTATTGAATTAAGTAAATAAATGTATTTAGAAATATGATGAAAAAAAAACAAACAAATATTAGTATTTGTTGATATGTGTAGCTCTATATCAAATTATAAATTACCATCCCTTGAGAATACATGTTCTAAAGCGGTAAGCGTACAGTCGGACAGTTATGACTTTAATATAACTTAATATTCTATTAGATAGGTAAATGGTGAACGCTAAACTACAAATTCTTGATTGATATTTACGTACATATTAAACAAAATTTTAATTACATAGTTTTTTTTTTGGATATAAAATATTTTAATATCTTTTTCTCAAATTGCTTAAGGAAAAAATATGGAAATCAATTACCCATAACAATATTTAATTTTAAAAACCAGAATCAGGGATTACTGAGTAATTGATTCCGCTTCCAATGTTGAATTGGTAGCCACAATAATAACCTTTTGTGTGACCAACGCCGTTCTGGCACGGCGGCGGCAATCCATTCAGGTATAAATTTATCATATGTCATCACGGGGACGATGTACCGCTGAATAAATACATGGACGTACCATAACCAAAATTATTTTTTAAATGATAACTTTAATTCTACAATTTAAGCGCTATGATTAATTATTGTTATCTTTTTAGCACTGTTAAGATGTGTTTGGTTGTCAGTTCATTCAGTTCAGAATTAGCTATCAGCTTAAACCATTTCATCGCATACAGCGTACAGCCGTTCGAATCATTGCATACCCAATGATATGGTTTGACATTTTGGCTTTGCGTAGAGAAGTCTCTTCACTGTACGTTCTCTACCGGATTTATCATCGGGACCCTTCCTATGATAAATCTGAAGAACTATTTGTTACCTGCCGCCGAATTTTCTAACTGCACAGTACATCACAAAATACTCATAAAATACCATATACCACACCAAATGCATTCGTGGCACTCTATTGGGCGGTGTCGTAGGAACTTCCTTCCACGTGCCACGCAACTGTGGAGTGGCCTACCTGCGGCAGTCTTTCCAGGTCGATACGGCATTTGTACCTTCCAAACGCGCGTCTCCACCTTAAGGGCCGGCAACGCACCTGTAGCTCCTCTTATGTTGCACGGGGTCGTGGGCGGCGGTGATCACTTACCATCAGGTAACCCAAACGTTCGTTTGAATTGTCTTTTTCTTAAAAGAAATAGAAAGTTCGGAATTTATCTTGCATAACTTTACCTTATGATTTGTAATCACTTCCAGATATATCGGATATACGTATGGATGTGCAAAACTAAATAATTATATTTGTTAAGTGGTGTATTACGATACATAAAGGGATTCGTATGTTTTGTATATTCTAAGCAGAATTAAACAAATTTGATACGTAAATACGTTGCTTAGAATGTCACGATCACAATGGCTTATCTAATACAGTGAGTCAGAAGTAATTAAGCCAGTTATTGTAAATTGAAGGGCTCTCAGGCAATCTATGCTTGCATATTCTGCCTTTGTTAAACAAAACCCTTTAGAGAACATTGCCTGTTGTTTGAGATTACTATTGAGTTTCTTAAGAACATTTCTGGTAAATGAAATATTGAAAAGCCATTGTACACATATTAAAATTATATTATATAAACATTATTATTCACTATATACTAAAAAATAATATTTAACATTTTACAATAAGCCTCCTTTAATATAAAAATATTTAAAAATAAAATCCATAACCAGTATTCTTTACAAAACAGAAAATGCCGTAACCATACAGAGGTCAGTCGTGGCGCAGGGGCACGAGGTGTAAAACCGACTAGTTGTGGGTTCGATCCTTACTCGAGGAGATGAAATATTTACTTAAATTTATATTTCCATTTCTTCGCTCTGGTTTCGAGATTAAGCGCGGCCTTGAGTTCTGCTACTCAACACGCAATGCCTCCAGAATTCGGCAGAAAGTGGGGAACGGAGTGTCTTAGCACTAGGTTCCCTCTGCCTACCCTGCTGTGTGCGGGATACAGCGTGAAGCTGATTTATTTTATTTTTATTCATACTTATCTAAATCAATTCAAAAATATCAACTTATATAAATTGAAAAGATGAATTTGTCATCAACATATAATGTGCCACAGGTGAAACAAATCTGGCTAAATGCTATAGTTATGGATTTAAATCACACTCATAAAAATACCCACCATCCTAACAAGTATTAAAAAATATCTATCATATTTTAAATGAAACTATTTTAACCGGATTAATCGCGTATATTTAGTATTACATTTTTGGAAACGCGATATTTCAAACATTTTGCAGTAGTCCGTGGTCACGGGTAGACTCTACCCGTGACGGCTTTCCAAAAATGTATAATACTAAATATACGCTATATATTAATCCAGTTAAATAGTTGCATTCAAAATATGATAAATATGTGTAATAATCGTGAAAATCAAAGATCTAAACAATATAATTTGATGGCTGCACACGCTACTTAATCTCTTTGGTAATCTTTTGTATACATAAAGATGGCACTAGGTACTATCCTAGCAAGTAAACAACAAACAAAGTTGTCCATTAGAGTACAAATCCGTAGTATAAACATGCCTCAATTTAAAAATGTTTGTTGTATTCCTCAGACTCTCAAAGGTTTTAAGCTAATTTATTTTTAATCGATTCTATCTATACAAAGACATTTTGTTTTCGTTCAATTTTCCATCGATGATAAAATAGGTACCTACCTATACATGTTTCATGTAATATAGGTCATTTTACTGTAAATCTTTAATTAATTGATTTTAAAGTGAATGTCGCATTTATGATAGCCTAACAATAAAACGAGTCAGAAGACTCAAGTAAGGATTTGTTTTATATCCCTATTACATATTTACATTCAAAAAGATATTATGAAAATAATAAATGCCCAATGTTTTCATCATAAAATATTACAGAACTATTATAAAAACATTTATAGATATTATTAATTGAGGCTAAGCGATTGCACGATAGTTGTGGATTCGATTTCCACGCGGGGAATTAAATTTTTAATATTTTCATTTCCTCGCCCTGGTAAGCCTCGCCTCAAGAACTCAGCAGAAATTGGAGAACAGAAATATCTTAATGAAATACGGAGTGTCTTAACCCTAAGTTCTCAGGTGCAGGTGAAGCTAAAATATAGATAGGTACTATTAAATCCTTAAAACCTCTAGGTACAATTAGCGTGATAGCAAAAACTCTGTACAATATTAAATTTACTTACAAATATCATAAAAATGAAACCTTCTTACATAGACTCTTTGAAATCTGCGTCTGAGAAAAAAAAAAACTTACTACGGTCTTCCGGCACCAAGTACTGGTAGAGAGAGCTTCAGCTAAAACGAACAAATTAAATAACCGGGGATGAAATGTTTATTACCCACGCCGATTTACGAGAAACGGCGACATGAAATGACGTCCTAAATTCGTCGCATTTTTGTATGTCCATTTTATTTTATTGTCAAAACGATCTCTATTTTTAGTTTCTATAAATGTTTGATTGTGTAACACGACCACAGCTTCAATAGTTAATCTTGTAATTAACAGTAAAAGGTGATTTTAAAAAAATATTACTGTTTCCAATACTCCCTATTTTTACAACCAATTATTTCAAAACGCACCTTATATTTATGTCGTCCTTTCAAATGTTTAAAGGATGTTTTAAAGACTATCTTGAGTATTTGGGATACTTGTAGACAATAGATTTCTTAATTTGGTGTAAATACCAAAGATAAGATTATGGAAAAAATACGACCTGTCAAAAAGTGTTTATTATGTGTACATTTTATATAATATTTTTAACTTATAGCTATGGCTAGTTACGAGTTGTTTAGAATGTTCCTGGCCTACACTACATTCCATAAAAAAATCACCTCGTCGTTTGTAAACATTTCTAAAATTTGTCTTTTCTACAAATTTTCCTTACACTTTTTTTATCTTGTGCGATCGTGTCTATTATATTTTTTCCCTGCTGTTCGAGTGATATTAAAAAAAAAATTAATCATTTTGTGCTCTACTTACGGCACTTTAGGTATCTTAAAGAGTGTAAGTAAGTTAAATTTTATGAAACCTAGGTATATTATACTTGAATAGATTCTATATTTGATTTGCTAATCTAGGTCTTCTATATCTAAGTCTAGAAATTTAGTTGAATATGAATTATTTACCCTTAAATAAATTATACATTCTCTTTCTGAGTATTTTAATATGTGGTTATTGTAACGTATAGTTATACTAAGTTCATGAATACCCAATTGTCTGCCCACGCTCGATGCTTCAAGGTTTTGAGTTTATCCCTAAACAAATACTATCACTAAATAAGTATGTCGGAATAAACATAGACCTTTATACTAATAGTATTATAGTATGTAAATATATTATGGATGTAATCATAGCTTCAAGCTAAAATCAAGCACATAGTGGGTAGGCAAAAGGAACTTAACGTTGAGCCACTTCGTTCCCATTAAGACACTTATGTTTCCCACTTTTCGCCGAATTTTGGAGGCATTGCGTGTTGAATGGCGGGGAACAACGCCTCATTGTGTCTCGTTACCAGAACAAATAGAAAAAAAATGTTTTCTGGGTAAAATAAATAAAATAGATATTGTGATTTATATAACGAGATCATGGGAACGTAATTTTTTAAGATTATATTTTAAATTATTTAAATTTCCCCGTGTAAGAATATTATTAATTAATCAATTAATCCATTACCATCACATCGTGCAGTCAAACAAACATTTCCAAAAGATGCCACGGTGATAAATGTAGCTATCATTTAACATATGAATCGATAAATATATAATAGGCAAATCTCATAATAATACCTAGTACTTTCAGAACAAAATTTAATAAAAAATCATATAAATAAGATATGATTTAAATTGTTAATTGTTTTTGTTATATACGCACGCTGTATTCCTAATGGGGCAGTCAGAGAGAACGGAGCGTCAAACGCTACTGTCTCTATATACTTCCTTCACCTCACCCACTGACATCAACCTCCTCATACATGCCTTCCGGGGGATCCTCATGCTCTTTACGTGACTTTTCCAGTATCTTTGATACTGTGTTTTCGAAGGTCAACCGAGGTCTCCCCCTACTTCTCTTACCGCTCACTTTTAGATCATAAATCACGTACGTCTTCATCCTCCTCGTTCTTAACGTGGTCGGCTAAGCGTCTACAGAGATATGCATCAATTTCACCATTACGAGAAGCTCGTAAGCCCACTTGCCCGCTACAGTTGAGCACTTTCACTTTTCCGAGCACATAGCTCTTGCGGTAAGGGATAAATTACCATTCCCCTCTAGTGGCCTCAGGCCCATGGGGTCGTCAATCCCTAACAGCTCGCCAAATGCTGCCCTGCGGCCTTATTATTATTATTATGTTATTTAACTTATATGTTTGTTACTAATATTATCTATGTATTAAAATATGTATTTTACCTAACGACCTAGTCAATGTTCAAAGTAAATACGTACTTATGCCTAACACAATATTCTCTACTATATGTACACGTACAATTACTGCTATTCCCTATCGACATAAACTTCAAGCAAATTCTCATAACGTTATCATCTTTCCACCTATGCTGTACTACAGGGTATTGCATCGCCGAAACCAATGTAGAAAACCTGTAGTACAATTAAAATATAATGTAATTTAATATCTAAGGCATATCATTTAAGCATAAAAAATATTAAATCAAACATCCTTTTATCGAGCAGGATAAAAAATATAATGTTAATAATTTTTCTACTTTTTTCATATTATCTAATTGTGTGTATATTAAGAATATTATTAGAGTGTGACAATTTAAAAAAAGAAAAGGCAAACCGACTACTTTATCTACTTCATATCAATTAGATTCCTTCATATAAAAAAAATCAAGTCAACTTTTTAATGAATATCAATTATATTTCAACTTAATTACCAAATTCAATTATTATATTAATTATGTAAACACTTATAGAAAAAAATAATATATAAAAAAATATAAAATATTATATATTTTCAGTGATAACTTTATTACATTTATAAATTAATGTTTTTTAAAATTATTAGTTGTTTATAGACTACTTAAACTACGCTGTAGTCGACTCCTGTCATTGGCTGATGGCGACTGTCATATAACTGTCACAGATTCATTACAATTCAACCTCGCATCCATGCCAAGCAAAACAAATCCGGTTGTCTATGACAACTACAAGCTTCACACAGACGCGTCACCTGCGTCGAAATTTATTAGTTTTATAATTTTATGTGATTAAGAAAATTGTGATAAGTGTGATTTTATACAAATCTTCGTGATAATATTAGTGTTAAGATTTGTTATGTTATCGTTGTTCATCGGGATATATTACGAGGTAAGGAAGCGGAGAAGACAATGTCGTCA
>JAATLQ010026449.1:42696-62939 GCA_013421005.1 Heliconius erato x Heliconius himera | reverse complement strand
AACCTCGCATCCATGCCAAGCAAAACAAATCCGGTTGTCTATGACAACTACAAGCTTCACACAGACGCGTCACCTGCGTCGAAATTTATTAGTTTTATAATTTTATGTGATTAAGAAAATTGTGATAAGTGTGATTTTATACAAATCTTCGTGATAATATTAGTGTTAAGATTTGTTATGTTATCGTTGTTCATCGGGATATATTACGAGGTAAGGAAGCGGAGAAGACAATGTCGTCAAGATTTGTTTAGAATTTGCGGGATCGATAACCCGGTCGGCTAGCCATGAGGCGCGACGCTGAGGTTATGTTGCGAGTCGCGAACCAGTATCCGAGTTCAAGTAACGGTCCCGCGGACCAGAGCGAGCCGACTCGTGTTACGGCTGCAAAATCCGGTCGGACTTAGGACAAGTTAGTTTATAATAGCGTCTAGATCCTCATTAGCCGCCCTCATTCCGTTGCGCTTGCCACAAATTATCACTGTAAATAAATACTTGAGTATTTAGCTTTGCTTTGATTCGAGGAGTTATTCCCACACCCTACACCTTTAGCGCTCGAAACCTTTGGACGTTCCTTATGAGATGTGCGCCTGTTTTCCAGCTTACCCTGCCTGCAGTGCGTGCCAAGAGCCCCAGAGTCCCAGCCATTAGATTGAGTGGAGTGTCCCCTGCCCACACGTAGCCCTGTAAGAAGTCAAAATTCCACGAGACACTACGGATACCTCCTCCAGCATGGAACTGGAGAAAGCCCCTGCTCTCCATGAGGAAGACTCCAAAGTAACCCTCACTATCAGATTGATTATGCAGGGCAAGGTAAGAATGTTTGCACTTCTTTTGATAAATAGTATTTTGTAGTAGCGTTTATTGTAAGATTGTGCTTTTTACCTTCTCTTCTAAGTTGCAGCATCAATTAATAACAAGCTTTAGCAATAAAGGATTCATTCCATTAATTTTGGTTTAGTTTTTTTAAGGCAATTACAATCCTAAGAAATTAAAAATTAAGATGAATGAAGTAATATTATTTTTTCTAACATTTAAATTGCACTAAAACATTATTCCCCTTTTCTTTGTTTTATAACTATTTACCAAACCAACAAAATTACATTTGTGTCATTTTTATATGCATATATGTATTTCATATTATTCAAATATTCTTTTCAATTTGGTCCAAAAATTATCAAAATACCAAAACATAATTGTTATCAAATTGTCATTTAATGACTTATAAAACAGAAGTATGTTAATCTAATATGACATTGATATTTAAATCTTGTTAAGAAACTAGCACTTGTATGGATGCTTAGTGCAATATCCTGTTTATATATTACCTTGCTCGCTTAAAGTAGACTTTAATAACTGTTAACTAACAATAAGTATATTCTTAACCTGATTATTCAGTATTTCATGTATTTAGTAGAAATCTAATATTTATTATTATCACACTTTTCACTTCATATTTGATTCACATAAAATTAGAAAGTGATTTCTTTATTAATCAACGATGCAGAAAAGATACTAGCAATGAATTGATTCAGAATGCCTTGTAAATTTAATAATAAAATTAATCTGCTTTTTTATATCATATCTACTCCTATTTTACAAATATACACTTTAAAATTAATATTAAATAATACTACAATATATTACTGTTACAAACTATATGTAGACTTTGAAACTAAATTATTTTACACAAAAGAACAGTACAAAAAAAAATATTTGCGCAGATGAGGAACTTCTAATTAAATAACAAAATGGCTCTCTCGGCAATAAAATGTATTGACGTGAATATCTACCTATGTGATGTGTCTTGTACCCAGTTTTAATTGGCTGTAATCCAATATAAAATATAAATGGCGTCTTGCCAGCTATTGGCACTCTCCCTGTTCATCAAACATGTCGATTTGTTTCTTTTCTAATTAAGATTCATGTTAATTATTTTTTTTGTTTCATCATTCTCATCAGCTTTTTAATTTGCATTGAAAAACTTTAATTCTCACATTTCTTCATCTCTATTTTTATTATATTATTGTTTATGTCTTATTATAAGGAAAAAAATAACTTTGTTTCGTAAATAATATGTACTTGTAAGGTTAGTAATTAAGAAATTATTAAAACATTCCTCAATTTATACTTCAATTTTGACAAATTTTATGTGTTAGGCCATTCTGACGCAGTAGCAGTGTCCGACTGTAAATGCGACGATTGTGGGTTCGATTCCCCACTCGAGGAAATGAATTGTTTTTACTTCTTTGTTCTGGTAAGAAGACAAAGCACGGCGTAGAGTTTCGTCTCTCCACACGCAATATCTTGAAGATTGACCTAAAAGTAGACGATTAAGTGTCTTAACCCTCTGCCTAAACCCTGCTATGCAGAATGCATCATGAGAATAAAAAAAAGATTTAGTAAATATACTGCTTGTGGGACGTTGTAATTTATAAATAATACAACACAATGCTCGGCTATATTTACAATTTCATGCATTTGCATGTTAATGCACATAAATTGTTAAGCCTCAATGTAGAGCTCGCGTTGAAGTTCTTCGAACCAAACGCACTTTGGTCGTCCATCCTGCATCTATTTGCGTCGTTTCAAGATGTATCACCCGAGATCCTAGACTGACGCATACATTGTTCACATACTGCAGAAGTCAACTGTTGATGCCAGGAACGAGCCGTTACGACGCCGACTCTAAAACTGTCATTGTGCATCCCCGACTATTATTGCAGTAAAGAATCGCCGTGCTCGCCGTCTATTATTAGATAGCAGACAGGAAATCTTTTGTACGATTTAATAAATCTTCGTGCATTCACATTAATTATGCGTGCGCGTTGCACAACACTTGCCAATGCCTATCGCGTCGGCGTTCTGGAGTTATTTTTTTCAGTATTTCAGTAAGCGAAATATTTAACTTTTTAAAATCAAGAACTTCTGTATGTTAATTTTTTTCTTTTCTTTTGTTTTGTAGGAAGTTGGCAGCATCATTGGAAAAAAAGGAGAAATCGTTAAGAGATTCAGAGAAGAGGTTGGTATTGGTATAATTTCATACTAAAGCTGTTAAATTTGTGTACTCAAATTCTCTTGTAAATTGATATTTACTTATTAATTCATGTTAATATTAAATTTTTATAAAATTCAAAGAAATTGTTTACTTTATTGATAATTTGTTATAAATTCGTGTGAATATGTTTTTTTTTCTTCCAGTCTGGGGCAAAAATCAACATATCAGATGGATCGTGTCCGGAACGAATTGTCACAGTTACTGGAAACACTAGTGCTATATTCAAAGCGTTCACACTCATTTGCAAGAAATTTGAAGAGGTTTGTATATATGGAGATCATTATTTTATATTAAGTAGTATAATAGTTGAGGCCAGTCATGGCGCAGTGGCACAAAGTGTGACTGTAAAACCGATTGGTTGTGGGTTCGATCCCCACTCGACGAGATGAAATATTTACTTAAATTTATATTTCCATTTCTTCGCTCTGGTGTCGAAGCAAAGCGCGGCGTTGAGTTGAGTTGAGCCACTCAACATGTATTGCCTCCAGAATTCGGCAGAAAGTGAGGAACAGAGTGTCTTAACACTAGGTTCCCTGTGCCTACCCTGCTGTATGCTGGATACAGTGTGAAACTTATTTAATTAAATTTATTTTATTTATTATAAGTAGTATAAAAAATCCATTGAACACTAGCTCATACACCATCCAATTGTGCCTCAAAGTTGTCTTACACAAATATCAATTTAAAGAATCTCTCACTCTAAAAAACAAGTATTGTCATTGAAAACTAATTACGATATAGTAAATATTTATTATTTGATTATGTTTTTTAAGAGCAATTTTTAACCTTCTCATTTGACATGTCCATTTATAGATGGAGACTGTTTATATATCAATTATTTTATGGGATGTCAGGAATTGCTCACTTTGCACTTTTCTACAATGGCCTCTTATATCTTATGATTCCCATAGACAAGAAACTATACAGCATTCCCCATGTGGGCGTGTGAGGGTGAAGCTTTGAGCAGCGCCTGGCACTTGCTAGGTTTAAGGGCTCCTTTACATGCATATTGACACTCACTTTCACTGTCTCGTTCTACTCGTTCTACTAGTTATACTCCCTACAAACACCAAATGATACTACTAGTGGATTCTCGAAGCACGTTCTATAAATTAAATGATGATACTTTTAGTTAGGACAATATATTTTAGCAAACTATAGAGGGTTGTACCTCTTCCACGTGTTTTTGCTGATACAAATAGGCTAGAGTGTACCTGTTTTTACTCATACATAGAGGCTGATCCTCGAGAATTCGACAGAAACTATGGAAAGAAGTGTCTTAATACTGGTTTCCCATGTTCCCTCTGCCTATTCTACTATGTACGGGATACAGCGTGAAGCTAAAAAAAATATAATTTATAATAATTTTAGTAATATGCTATATTGCAGTGGTGCTCACAGTTCAATGAGGGCGGCGGCGGCGGGTCGCGCGCGCCCATCACTCTGCGCCTCATCGTGCCGGCCTCGCAGTGCGGCTCCCTCATCGGCAAGGGGGGATCTAAGATTAAGGAGATCCGTGACGTCACAGGGGCCAATATACAGGTAAGCGTTGTAAATACTTTTTTTTTTTTTAATTTTGTGCAGGCATTTTGTGCAGTGCAGGGTATACAGAGAGAATTAGAATAATCAATTCTAGTTTATGCACAATTTTGAAGCTGTTAACTGGCAGAATACAACGTCGCGATTGAGCTCTACCAGAGCAAGGAAATTAATATAATATATTCCTGAATAATTTGAACCCAAAACCATAGCGCTTACAATCAGACACTATTTACAACACAATGACGTCTGTAAAGACTACATGTATTCTGCATAAAAGGCCTATATAGTTATTTAATTATAACAAAAGTTTATTATTCACTAATTATTTCAATATCGATTTGAAAGGAGACTGCTTTATTTGCGTTTACATGATTTAATTTTATAGTTTTAAAAAAAATAAGTTCACGCTGTACTCACACACAGCAGTGTAGACAGAGGGAACCTAGTATTGAGACTCTCCATTCCCCACTTTCTGCCGAATTCTGGAGGCATTGCGTGTGGAGTGGCAGAACTCAATGCCGCGCTATGCCTCGACACCAGAGCGAAGAAATGGAAATATAAATTTAAGTAAATATTTCATCTCCTCGTGTGGGGAACCCGCAACCAGTCAGTTTTACAGTCACACATCGTGCCGCTGCGCTACGACTGGCCTCAATTTTTTATAGTTTTAACAGTACAATTTAATAATAAATTGCAGGTAGCAAGTGAAATGCTGCCGAACTCGACTGAAAGAGCTGTGACAATCAGCGGTACATGCGACGCCATTACACAATGCATTTACCACATTTGCTGTGTTATGTTGGAGGTAATTATGTGAAATAATGTATTTTTTAGCTTAGAAGTGTAGACAGTGGGAATCTAATGTTAAGACACTCCGTTTTCCACACTCCTCTCAACTTTCGATATATTGCATGTCCAATGATGGAACTTAGTGTCGCGCTTTGTCACCAGACGACCAAAACAATTGATTTCCCCAAATAAATATTGAACTCACAACGTTTAGAAACGGTTGCAAAGTAATCAAATAAACATTGATATATTTTATTATATATTTATTTATTATATATATATTTATACAGAGCCCACCAAAAGGCGCGACGATTCCATACAGACCGAAGCCAAATGTGGCCGGACCGGTCATATTAGCGGGCGGACAGGCGTACACCATACAAGGAAACTATGCTGTACCAGCACAAGATGTGAGTAGCTTTCTAATATGATATTATATTTAAAATGTAAGTTAATTATAGTTAATTCATATGAAAAATTGCTCTGATAAGTAAATGTGTATAAGATTAAAACTTAAAAAAATTGTTAAGTCATAATTTATCCTTAGGTTTAGAGTAAATATTTAGAATAATAAAATCTTAGGAAATTACTATAATAGCATTTTTCTAAAGGATTTACCTTATTAAAAGTTTATATTTTTTTTAAATAGAAATCTATATTAGATTAAATTAATTGAATCCTTATGATTAACTCTACACTACAGAAGAGGTTACTAGTTAATAAGAATAAAGTAATACACACACACACTCTTTGGTTTACCTTAATATATAATTAGTTATAGTGTATAAATAGGAAAGGAAATACTTAACGAATTAATACTAAGTGATATATCGTGATCTTTTTTCTAATTAAAATTTGTATTTTTTTATTTATTTGCATATTAAAATTTATATGGTTAAATAAATTGTGTTATTAAAATAATGTGAGATAAATAACCAGTCGTAACATTTTATATTGCAGTTTATTTACGTACAACAGACTTAATACGAGTATTAAATTTACATTATAAATGTTGATTTTATGACATATCTAACTCTTATATATATAAACCGCGGGTTCAAATCCCGTTCATAAATAGATAAAAATGCTAAATTGAATACTAACAGGGAGCATTTTTCAATATTCGTATAAAAAAAGAAAAAAAAACTACCCTCCAAAAAATTTACCATATATATCTTAAGGATAAAAAAAGCTGTCATGGTACAGTAGAAAGTCGTCCGACTATAAACGCGATAGTTATGGGTTCGATCCCCACTCGGGGAAATGATTAAATGTATTTTTTTTTTCATTTCCCCGCGCTGTTAGATGAAGCGCGGCGTTCTATTCTGTCATTCAACATGCACAATGTGTTAAAAATTTGGCGGTGCGTGGGAATCGAAGTGATTTCACACTACGGTCCCTTCTTTACGGGAAAGAGCGTGAAAACGAGCGCGGTAGTGACGGTGTGTATGGCAGGCGGTGTGCGCGCCCGTGTTCCCCGTGCTCGAGATGAAGCCGCCGCTGGTGGGCGCGCTGCCGCCCGCGCACCTGCTGCCGCCGCTGCACGAGCACCACCTCGTGAGTCACGCCCCCACCCCACCCGACCTCATCTGTACCCGCGACTTGGCATACTTTACTACCAAACTGTATTGTAGACCCGGGAGGAAATTTACTATTTTATTGCCTATCTCTGTTATCTATAGTCTAAACCAACAACTATACCCGTGAAAATTTCTTAATATTTACCGCCCATCTATATTATAGACCTAGAATAACTTTAGTACTTAACTGCCTATCTATATTATAGACCCGGCAGAACTTTTAGTATTTTACTACCTATCTCTGTTATATATCAACTATACATGCGAAAACTTCTTAATGCTTTACTGCCTATCCATATTGTAGATCCGTGAAAACTGAAAAGAACTTATGTTATATAAAAGTCTAAAGTCCCAAGATCTAGAGTCCCTTTCTCCACTGCATATAGTCTATCCCAAGAACTTCCAAATACTTGGGAAACATTTTAAATATAATTCTATATATAATAGACCTGGGAAATTTTAATACAATATAATATCTAAAATACATAAAAAAAAATTATTAAAAATATTTAATTCACGAAAGCAATGTATGTATCTCTCTCTATAAGAGATCTCTTCTAACATCTACCATTCTCTATGATATACTGACACCAAAAACTACTAAGTTCTTAACTGTTACGTTCGTGGCTCTTGTATTATTGTAGACTAGAGGGCGCGCGCGGCTTCGCCCGCTTATTAGGAGTGAATTCTAAAAAAACCGAAACGAAACACGTGTTCAATAAAATATTTTTAACAGTCTGTATTTAAATTTTTATAAAAATTGGTGGCGATTTAAACATTTTTCCATATGAACTTTCAACCCCTTATTTGAACCCTTAGGGGGTGAATTCTTAAAAACCATGAAACACGTGTTCAATGAAATATTTTTAAGAGTCTGGATTTAAAATTTTATAAGAATTGGTGCCAATTTAAAAAAAATCCATACAACCTTTCAACCCCTATTTCATCCCTTTAGGGTTAAATTTTTTCAAAATCCCTTCTTAGTGGATGTCCAGAATATGAAAATAAACATCTGCCCAAATTTCACGTTTCTACCATCAGCGGTTACGGCTCTGCGTGCGTCTTAGCTCAGTCAGTCAGCACAAGTCCTTTTATATATTATTGTAGATTAGAAAGATACCTCTGATGCCTTTAATGATCTGTATTCTCTATACAGGTACTTTACTATGTCCTTATTTAATATCTTCAATTGGTCTTTATTTGAGAAAACTTCTTTCAAACCTTAACTCCAACCCGTATTATATTATATACCAAGAAGTATGCTACCATAATTTATGATTGTTTAGTATGTATGTTCGTTGTGATGTTTAGATACCTAATGTACTGTGTGAATAGTTTATTGTGATTGTTAGAAAAGTACCTATAACGGTTTCAGTTTCTCGTCTGATTAATATCTTCCATTACTTGCTTTTATCTATTGAAATATAAATGACTAAAATAAAGAGACGGGTGCGCGGTAATAAACTATAAATCTATGAGGTTGAGTGGGTTAAGGAGTAACTTTATGTGATTGGTGCTGCCCCATACCCCTTTAAATGGTTTGGATGTGTTTCCATCGTAGTTGTAACAACTGAACACGAAATACTTAGAACTCCCTATGGTGTGGAATGTTATATAATTTACTTTGCGCTGATTGACACCCCCGCTTTCAGATACATAATATATTCGGACATACCCCGCTTCGACAATGCACGTGACCCCCCAGTCCTGTAAACTAGAGCATTATATAAAATTCATAATAGTAGATAGAATCCCATTTTATCAGCACGTCTATTATACCCCTCATTCATTGTATACAATATATTAGTAGTTACGACGTAATATTTATATCAAGCTTTATCTGTTTGTTTTCTGGCATCGCCGAAACGACCCTAATGTACAAACATCAGCTCACATTGAAATGGCGCAAAAGTTTTTTTTTTAACATTTCCTATATTTGCACCTATCCCTATTTTTAGCCTTTTACCAAGCCTCGTCTTTCTTTGATACGAGTTGATTGTTCTTTTAACTGTGAAGTGCATGATATACATGTCACAAGTTTAAATCTTAGAATTCAACTCGAGTTGACCTCATCCTAGTTACACATAGTTTACATTTTGAAATGCATTTTTCGGGCAGCACCACTCTAAACTCACAATGTGGTGGAATCGGGCAGAGGAAATTCGCATTTCTTTTCCCTTAACTGGGTTCTATGTTGAATAAATTTGTTTTTGTATATTATTAATTATTTATTATTTGAAATTAATATATTGAAAATGTAATAATAGTATTTAGATGTTTACATATCAATCTAAAATTTTATTTCTACCCAGGCGACCCTTTCCAGCGATCCCATCCCGACCATGACAACGAAGATGAAAACAAGCAGCTGGAGCTTGAACAACTTTTATTATAATACTAAAAATAGAATAATTATATGAAATTTACTAATACGGGAAACGAAAAATATACCGCTTTTTACCATAATTGTGCGGAAGTATGAAATTTGGCACAGTTATACTTTATATAGAGAAGGATATTTTTATTAAAAAAAATCATTAAATTAGTAAAAATTAATATATTTCACAATATGGTACACTTTAGTATAAAGTGACATTACACGTTGCTATAGCAACGCTTATTATACGCATCAATTGGTTCTGTAGTATTAATAAATTTGTTAACTTTTCAGATGGGTGGGTTAGCTAAATCACCGCTAGCAGGTTTAGCTGCGCTCGGACTCGGTGGCCTGGGTCCAGCGAATACTGGTGGCCTTAACCCAGCTGGTGAGTAAAATGGAAATTTTAATATTTTATCTGTTCACTTATTCTATTGACTTATGGTAGAACATCGATTTTTAAAGAATAAAATAAATAAAAACCGTTGAGCCGTCGATCGCATTACACCCTATTATACAGAGTGTAACGCGATTGATGTTTCAACGGTTATCTTGGATAGAGGACCTCAGTACCTATCCATTTCACCCCCATATATGTTAGCCGATTTTCAGTGACTCGGCAGATATTTAGACAATTGTTGTTGACAAAGTAGCACCCTATATAAATAGTTTAATGCAGTGAATATGAATTCTGTTAAACTAATTTGAAGGATAAAAATATTAAATTTTGTGTTTGTCTGTCTTGTTAGATACAAGAGAACCACTTTAGAACACAATTAGCCGTTAGCCATTTCAAAATTTTTTTTGCATTATACATTCCCATTTATTTTAGTGAAGTGAATAAGGCCTTTTGCTAGGACATTCCATTCTCTATTTTACATCTTTTTACGGCTCCACGATAGTTTTAAGACACTCGATTCTCCATTTTCTGCCCAATTTTCGAGACACTGCGTATTCAATAGTGGACCTCAACGACGAATTTTGTCTTGTTACCAGAGAGAGAAAAAAAAATCAAATCACTACCGTCACTTACAGAGGCTGCCCGCAGCTCCACGATGGCCTATTTTATAGATATTACCTATTGGGTAGCGGTTCCTAACCCCGCATTATATTTCAATTAATATAGATAATGGTGTTTGTACAGCGTTGGCGGCGCTCGCCGGCTCTCAGTTACGCACTTCGAGCGCGTCCCGCAACCAACCCGCCACCAACCAACAGTCGCACGAGATGACCGTGCCTAATGAACTCATTGGATGTATTATTGGAAAGGTATGTACATTATTTTTTTGCTTAGTTTCATACTTCGCCCCATACAGAGCAAAGTAGAGTGGTGGAACTCAACGCCGTAACCAGAATGGAGAAATATAAATAATTCTGATCCACAACCACCATGTTTGTAGTCAGTTACTGTTCTACCACGCCAAGGCTCTCTTCGTTTTTGTACACGTACTGATATGGTATATGGTACATGATGTAATATATGTACATAAAAGTAACAAGATTGAAAAAACTATTTTTGGTGAATAATTTTTTTAACAAATCTGTCTTAGGTCACCAACGTACAAATGCTCTATATATTTTTTCATGCTTTTTCCTTAATTGTATATGAAATTTTATAAATAATAATGTTATTTTTATTTATTTATGTAAAGAAGATATGTTGAAATTTCTTAATTATTACTTTTAATTTTTTTATGTTTATTATTTTTTAAAACAAAATTTAACAATTAACTCTAGGGCGGCACCAAAATCGCCGAAATCCGTCAAATCTCAGGCGCAATGATTCGGATATCGAATTGCGAGGAGCGCGAAAGTGGCAGTACCGATCGTACTATCACAATATCTGGCAATCCCGACTCCGTAGCATTGGCCCAATATCTCATCAACATGAGGTAAGTCGTATATTACATGATATTAGATTAAAAATAATGGAAAATGTGCCTCTCTCTCTCTCTCTCTTCCTTTTATACATTTCCTAATATCTTGTAACCCACACATCCATAGTGATGCCTTAGCCTACCTTTAAGGAACAGTTTATTTGATTCCACCTGAACATCCTTTGATTTGTCTTTTACCTTTGTTGGGGCGTTTCGATGACCTAGTTAGATTTTTTTTTTATTATTGGTTTAAGTGTATGCGTCTGGTCTTATATTTGGTGTTGTGTATTTATATGCTTATGTCGATGATAAAATATATAAGTTATGTGCATATTAAAGTCTAATTAATTGATTTAAAAAGATAATTTATTGTAAGCATAAAAAAATATATAATATATAAATATTTTTATTTGAAAGTTTAAATTAATTCAAACTTGATTCGAAAAATAATATTAAATATGTAATAAATATCATACTGAAAAATGAGTCACTTATTATATATTGCTTGTACAAAATAAAAGTTTTACACAAAATAGTACCTATTTAGTTAACCCCATTTCTAGTGAAACCTGGTTTATTCGAATCTCAAGTGACCGTGAATTTTGTACTATTAAAAGAGGGTTTTTATTTATCTACGTTTGGATTAGAATGGTTTAAGATTATAGTTGTCTCATGTACAGAAGCCCCCTGTTTACATATAAATTTGTCGAAATCTGTCCCAGCCAAATGAAATGTCTCGTGTATACAGAGAATTAGCGATCCAGTCCCAATTATGGAGTTATTTATACATCGACAAAATATTAAAAGTCAAATCTATTTAACCAGGTTCGAAAGGTTCCATTAACAAAGATAATCCAATGACAAAGTGACGGTCCCTCATTAGAATTCTCAGTAATAGAGTTTTTCCAGTCTTCTTTAACCAGGTTTCACTATATTATATGTTGAAGAAAACACAGAAATGAGATGAAGAAGCAGCCTCTATAATTGCATAGAGATAAGAGTAAATTTAGTAGTTTTTTAGTAGTTAGTTTTGCCTTCGATTCTTTTAAGATTTTTTAATATCTTGACAGTAATTGTTCATGAACGTATAAGTTCGACCTTTATATAATTATAATTTAAATTTACTTATGTTGCTTTTTGTCCTATTTAAATTTTATCCGATTTTTCCTCACCTATATAATCAAAATTACCTTGTTTCTATTATCAGCGTATATAGCATTGGTCTAACTTATTGGAACTCATTGATCGCCAAGTCAGTGTTACTAACTGATTCCTAATAAGTAGGTCGGTAATTTCATCATTACGGTCTTACCCCATCCCCGATCTTATCCCAACGTACCTTATACATTACAGTTCTGGCACTAGAGGGCCCTGCATATAGCTTATTGCTCCTATAGCTTTCAAGTGTCATTGAAATCATCGTCAACAGCAAGCCCCTTGTTTCCTTACTGTCTTAAACTCTAAATTTTAATCATTAAATAACAGTCAATGGAACAAACTTAATAAACATAAAATTTATAAATATCAACAGAAATGTAAGTTGGTCTAATTGGATTCATATTTTCACATCTCAAAAGCAAAATCTGTTAAACTTTACTGGCAGTGACAAAAAAACGAGAAAATAAAAAACCTAACTTGATTAAACTAATTTATGAAGAAAAAAAAGCTTCTTTTTTTAAATATTGACAAGTATAAAGATTTTTAATAAATTTGAAGTATTATTTTACACTTAGGAGTAAGTAAAAAGATAATTAATTATAATTTTATAACAGTATTTAATAACAAATTCTTATAAATTTATATATTCTACACACCACCTTTAATTGAGTGATCCATTTTGCCTTTTATGAACATCTCAAAAAAGAAATAAAAACATTCCTACACTTATCCAGTTTACCTTCTTTAATATTTCTTGCACATTTATCTAGCCAATTTCGAGGTGCTACAACAAATCTGTTACTGCCTAATGAGGACTCTGTCTTAGTTTTTAACACTGACCCCAATTAACCACGAAAGACATACATACAGACATAAAAAGTTTTTGGAAATTCAGCATGCCAAACAAACTGAGTACCTCTTAGCTCGGAAATTAAATTTTTTCAAGAGACTATCTCTTTATTAGGTGTAAACCTTCCTCTGCCTTCTTCGCCAAAAATAGAGTTTACTATGACCTTAAAAATATTACATGCGAACCCGAACTTCCTTTACTAAATACTTTTTAGACTTTATGAAATTGCACTAACGTTATAAAATAATTTATGATTATATTGTTTACAAAAAATATAGTTTATACTAATGTAATTACAATAATAAGAATATAAGTTATATTTTTATTCTTGAAATAAGAATGTTTTCAATATCGGCAAGTTTAGTCTCGGTACCTCCACATACTCGCTCGATTGCATTGCTGTGTTTTTGTAAAAAATATACAAATTAAAAAAAAACACTCCGTCCCCTTACTTTCTGCCGATTTTTTCGAGGCATTACGTTTTGAGTGGCGGAACAACGCCAGGCTCTGGCCTTGTTGCCAGACAGTCACACCTTTGTGCTCCTGCGCCAGGACGGCCCCAAATATACTCGTACAAATACCCTCGATATATGCGATGTCTTATAGTGCCAGAAATGTAAGGTATACTTAATATGTACCTAGGAATAATCTTCAGCTGTTTTATTTCTATAAAATTATAATCACCCATTCATGTTATTGCTGTGTTTTCGGAGGCATAAAATGATCGTATCGTAATTTGACAAAACTTTATCATCATGTATTCGAATACGTAAGAAGCAATGCGCAACCCCAACATATGAGAGCGGACGCCGGTAGGAGTAGGCCGTAGGGTGTACCGTATCGGGCGGCACCGAGACGTCCCGCAGCGCCTACAACGCCCTGTCCCGCGCAGTGTGGAGCTACAGAAGGCGAACCTGGAGGGCGGCGCGGCGGGCGCGGGGGGCGCGGGCGCGGCGGGCGGCAGCGCGGCCGGCCCGCTCGCGTCCGCCATCCCGCTGGCGCAGCTGCTCAGCAAGAGCGGCGCGCTGGGCGCGCTGAGCTCGCTGTCGGCGCTGGGCGGCCTGTCCGAGCTGCTGGCGGGCGCCGCGCCCGTGCAGACCACCGGCGTGCACCGCGCGCACAAGTACCGCCGCGACGACGACCCGCCCGCCTCCAAGGCCAAGGAGCGCAACAAATACAACCCCTACTAGACCCTCCGCTCTAGTCTAAACCGCTCAAATATTATGTAACGCAATTTTATTTTGACCGACGCGTCGAGGGGTCTCCGTGGCTAAGGAGCGCAACAAATGACCCCAACTAGACCGCCTTCCCACTCCAAAGCACTTACCTAGTTGCTAGCCTAGAGTACACCGCTCAAATATTACATGACGCAATTTTTCAAGTATTTCTTTGAAAAGATTTCATCGTGCACCCCTCCATCTCTCTATATATTGCCTTTACACGTAACTATTCCGATTAGACCAATTTACGTTGAAGGTGCTAATGAAATCTATCTCATATATTTTATTTACAATTTTCACTCTTGTTTTAACTTAGAGGGAGGTAAAATACATTTTACCACTTTGTAAATTTCTATCTTTCAAACGATTGATTCTGAGAAAAATTGCTTAACAAAAAATACAAATAAAAATTGGAACTTCATCGTCCTTTTTTAAACTATGTCTATAAGTAATACATGTAAAGATCTGATGAAAAAAGAACAAATTTCAGTTCCATCTATTAGCAGTTCTCCCTAATTTTAATTTCTGTTTTAATATCTTAAAGACCTTCACATTAATAGTTTCGAAATAAAGTGGCTGTGACATACGAACAGACAGACATTACGAATCTATAAGTATTCCTGTATTTGCTATTCGTCTATAAAAAATCTTAAAATAAAACGCACCATACATTCCAGGAACTCCCCTTGAACGTATTTAAGTCGCTATTTTTTTCGTTAAATAACACAACTGTTACGTATTTCGTAAGTTTCCTTCCTAAATTGCGTTACGTAATATTTGAAGGCCCCCCTATCTGATTGTATGCGATGTGCATTATCAATGAAATATTGTTTATTTTATAATTTTACGAATGTATTAATATTTGTTTCGAGTTCGTAGTGTGTCACGTTTGAGCGTGTGTGTGTGATGCACTTTGAATCTCGACTCTCAAAAAATTTTAAAAGACTGTTACGTCTACTTAGGTATATACAGGTTGGGAAGTAATAACTTGATACGAATTTTCTATTTATATAGAATTTGTCGTCGTACAGACTTTTATTTTCTTTGAATTTACTTCCTTTCAGCTGTCACTTGTCGGTCGATCTGACAGCTTAATAATTATGCATGAGGATAACAAACAAAAATCTATTGAAGGAATTATTTATTTTCTCTAACTTATAATATTTTAATTTATCACTCACACAAATTCTCATTTTAAATAATGGCACCGATATTAATCGATATTTATGATTCAACCGTAAATCGACACAGAATCGTAGACCTATTCACATAATAAACATCTATATTGTATTTTAATAAATAACGTGTAGTTAACATTATATTCTCAAACTGCCACGGTTCAACGCGTAATATAATTACATATATTTTATTACGATACAATTGGTACTCTTTATTGCGTTTACCTGCAAAATGTGTAGGCTAGTAACATTTTTCATGACATGGTATAAACACTAAGGTAGAATAAATTGAATATTTTTATAATATATTCAAAAAAATCGTAATCTTAAATCGTATAAAATTAGATTTTTTTTCCAATTTATAGAATTTGCGGTTTAGTGTTGTTATAGCTGTATTTAAAAGTTAATATAACTTCTTTGTAAAGTTTAAAATTTGTTTGTTTTTTTTTTTGTAAATTACACTACGTTTCAATAGAGATAATATAAAAAGGGATAACAAAAAAATGAAATATTGTATTATTTTAAATTACTCAACATACCTTTATGGTTTTAAACAAAAAGTAAAGAAAGATAAGAAAGTTAATTAAAAAAAAACGATAAGTTGGTACAAAATGTTCGCCATTTTATTTATTTTAAACCGTATTGTTTGGTCACTATTACATTATCTCTATGAACCGTAGATTTTCTCTTTTTATTACTTTTCAATCTGCATGTTTACTTTGTAGATGTTCATTTTATTTATTACGTTTAAGTTATAGTTTATAGTAAAATAAACTTGTATAATTAATTTTTATACTGTAAATTATAACATTTTGTGTCTTGTACTATCCAAAGAGAACAAAATAATTTTACACATATTGACAAAAGAAATATCAACAATCATTAATTTATTCCTTTTTTTTGTGTGATTAATAAAAAAAACCAAAAGCAATAGACATCTAATAATATCTAGAAATGTGACAATAGTAGAAATTACGTAGAAGCTTAAGCTGTAGGTATACAGAGTGCTTCGCGTTTTAATGATTGTATAGAAGGCTATTGTAATTACAATACAGGGTGTCTAGCGAACACATCAAACTACACTTCGAAATAATTAAGATGATGTAATATTTTTTATTCAATATAATATCTAAAAATGTTAACCTCTTTTATCTTAGAATTGTGCTCTTATAGTATAATTAATTATAATTGTTTTTTTAATATCTTAGTCGTACTGACCAAACTAGTTAATATTTAATTTGATTTTTCTCAAATATTTTTTCCCGTTACGTATAGATCAATCATGTCCACCATTTCCTTTCGAATTCCAGTAAAAGAAAATAGGGACAATAAAACTCTATTATTATTAAAATAACTGACAAACAACGCACAAACGGAACTACTTGCTTACGACTTAGAAAGTTAAAATTGAAAATTTACATAGAAGTGTAGGAAAGCACTAAAAGAGACGATTTCTCAAGATTTCTACAGAAATCAAATTTTCCATTTTGCCTCTTAGACTTTTTATAGAAAAAGTTGCGAGCGACGAATAATTCCAGTTTCACGTCTAAAGGTGTCCGGTTTCTCATTAGTATGTTGTTTTATGCCCAAATCATACCAGAATACATCCAATTCTGAGATAAAAGATATCTACGTTTGATTTCCCGAATCTTATGAAAGCATAAAAAAAATATCTCAATAATTCAAATTTATGAAGTGTAGTTTGATGACGATAGATGAGTCAAAGCTCTGTATATTTTTTTAAATTAACCTAGATCGTCGTTTATAAGAATTGAATATATAAAAGAGCGGTTATTTAACTTGCGAATTGATATTGGTTGAATGGATTTTCAGTTTATGCGACTTTGAGTTATATGATATAATCGTCATAAAATCGATTTATTCTTTAATCTACACGTAATTCTTCTCTTTTTACGATATAATCACTTGTAAACACATTTTATTGCACGCTTAAAAACAAATCTACAACACTGAAAAATCAATCTGAATTCTGTCGTTTGCTTGGCTTTAAACAAAGCCACTGCCAAGGAACGCCTAATATGCTTTTGAAAGTCACATGTAGTTTTATTATTAAGCGTGCAAATGTATTTAAAATTTCAGGTCATAGGATATAGGCGCTGTTGTAGAACGGAATGTTTTTATATTTTATAATATTATAATGATTGATTAGGTTTTAGAATCTGAAATAGTAATAGAAAGTGGTGAGAATATTATATTAATAACAAACGTTTTACCTTTACACGTACGTCGTTAGTTAGGGCGAACTTAAAATCGAGGTCCAATTCGAATGTTTAAAAGTTAGATATAGTTCCAGGTGAATGCGAATTATTTGCCTGCCGGTATAATTTTATTTGTAATTTAAAAATCATGTTAACTTTAAGATAGACTTTCTTTTCAGGAATCGTATTCGCTAGTATTGTTAAGAAAAAGTGTTAAAAACTTACTTAATAAAATCATAATAGAATGTGTGTCTTTCCTTACCCCTATTCTGTTCTATTAATGTTATTATTGTTGTACATCATTTTAATATAGTATGAAAACAAAGCTTCCTCTAGATCCACGCCAAATTCCCGTATCAGATACTAAAATTCCTGAAAGCTGAAATTTGGTCCATCGAGAACCTTCATCCTACAACTGGATCATCCAAACTCCCGGTAAGATTTTTCTTTCCCTACATTTTAATTTGTTTCCTAGATTGTCCATTCATTAATTAAAAATACGTCCCTCCTCCAGCTCCAATAATGTTTACTTTTTATTATATCATTTTAGTGTTTTAGAAACATTACGAAGAGTATGTTTTTTATTAGTTTAGTGTTTTTAGTGTGAATATTTTATAAATACTATCATTACAGAGTAACGAGCGACGAAAATTGAAGAATGAACTCAAGATTTTCTATAACAAAATAACATTAATTAAATCCCATAGATAATAAATATTTTAATTAGTACAGTGACAGCAACATTGTCTTGACAGTAATAAGGGTTACCGCATTGCAGGATCACAATGGAGACGGCGGGCGTGCCGCTGCCGGGCTACCACTACATCGCGCCGAACCACATCGTCAAAGCGCCGATCCATTGAATGGGGCTCCGCGGCCAGACTTCCTACGTTGCAAACAAATTTTACAACACTGACCGCTATTACATCCAACCGCAATACGGAAATCTGGCTCCGATGTACTTTTTCAAATAAAAAAATTTTGACCAAAACAATCGGTAAACAAGAGGGGAAGCAATTGGCACATAGCTGAACGTATGTTTACATTTGTTACAAGTTTATAAGTATTTTAGATATTCTTATATTTATTCTGTGGTCGAGCGCTCGGGGTGCAACTGTCACTCGATCGATCGAGTCGAGTATCGATTTTGGCACTTTGATTGGGAACCTAAAGGACTGAATTTTTATCATTTATACGGTCCGTGAGCAGTGCACAGCGATGGGTAGATGGGTTGTCTATGGAATTTGTCTTTCACTGTTCAGGGATTGTCTCTGGCGTCGAGCGCGACTAAGCTGATCGAATTTACTATGGATTTAAGCGGTCATGTAATTCTCCACATTCGGTTGGATTTAAAATTATTTACGGTCGGTGAAGATCGCATACAAATGAAACATTTGAAATTATTTACGAGAGTCGAAGTACATTAGATGTAGATGCGTTACAATCGACCTCGGACTCGCTGACGTAGCTTAGTGTTAGATTAGCGACAGAGTGAGAGGGTTAAAGACAATATTTGTAAATAACATAATCGTAATTACCTGGAAAAATTAGGTGTTACATTAAGCACTTCCGCGGTCTCGTGTTTAATGACAATTTGAAAAAAAAAAATGGAATACTGTGGTGTCATCTTTTGGGGTATCTGATATTTTGGTAACGGTACATTTTAAAGAAGGGAAGTAGCCAGTTGCAAATAGCAAATACAATAGAATGAAATGCTGGATAGAAAATTATTAGTAGTCTACTAAATTTAAACATTCAAATTAATTTATTGTTCAAATAAAATTGCTTAGTAATCGTTTATTTCAGTAGAAACTACTAATAAGGTTGGTTCCCTGATGTTTGATAGTTCACATTCGAAAAAAATTGTCATTAAGTACCGGATTGTGAGATTATACAAGTGGCGTCGCGCGAACGTGACGTGGCTTTACGAAACCGATGGGATCAAATCCTTTAAGAAACTTACATTAACAGAGAAACGGCGGTGAACTGAAACATTCAGTATATTATATTTTAAAATGTCGTCTATTATCACAAAAAAAAAGACGTTAGATGTAAAATAGTG
This sequence comes from Heliconius erato x Heliconius himera, assembly GCA_013421005.1. Taxonomy (NCBI): domain Eukaryota; kingdom Metazoa; phylum Arthropoda; class Insecta; order Lepidoptera; family Nymphalidae; genus Heliconius; species Heliconius erato x Heliconius himera. The sequence continues at coordinate 43,032 of JAATLQ010026449.1, read as the reverse complement.
TTACTAAATGTGATAGTCTTCTAATTTATTTAACATTGAAGAATTCTAACATTATAAACACCTTGTGTACATCGGCAACAGCGTTTAAGTCGAATAATATTGGTCCAGGGATCAAAGCCAAAGATTGTTGAATTTGTTTAACATTATTGATGTTGTGGATTTATGCTAAATTATTCTGGAAGTAGTTACATTAGTGTTTTAAGAACATTTTATTTCAATTACGTTATCACCCTCTCCAGACTGCTCATGGTATTTAGTGTTAGATCGAGATTTTAGATAGTCTGTGGTAAGCGACATAAAAAATAAAAATTAAAAAAAAAGTTTAGGGTAATATAG
>JAATLQ010026449.1:0-42686 GCA_013421005.1 Heliconius erato x Heliconius himera | reverse complement strand
TATTGGTCCAGGGATCAAAGCCAAAGATTGTTGAATTTGTTTAACATTATTGATGTTGTGGATTTATGCTAAATTATTCTGGAAGTAGTTACATTAGTGTTTTAAGAACATTTTATTTCAATTACGTTATCACCCTCTCCAGACTGCTCATGGTATTTAGTGTTAGATCGAGATTTTAGATAGTCTGTGGTAAGCGACATAAAAAATAAAAATTAAAAAAAAAGTTTAGGGTAATATAGGTTAAGGTAAGTATAGGACCAGTGTAATAAGATGCTTTCCAGTGAAGTATTTTTGATCTTTTAGAAAAACTAGTGCCACATTTTATTAAATATTTTGTGCCAAAATGCAACCATGCCAACATATGCAGGTTTATCTTTATACAGGACATTTCGTCGTTTTGTCGTCTTAACTTATTGAATATATCACGTATTAAACACGTTCGGTTAAACCACAAATAATATTGTTTTGCACCCTAGATTAAGATATTTCACGGTTAGGGTTAATAGTCTCGGAACATATCCTAATACATATTATGATACTCCCTTACGTCTTCCCTTTCAGTATTTCATTACGACTTGAAATATTTGTGCCAAATATATATTATAAATTGTCTGTTTTTGTGTTTGTGACGTTCTTTATATAGAAATAATGATGTCTATTAGTGCTAGTCAAATTGGTCTGATGTATAAAAGACAAAATGTTATTTAATTAATTCTAGTCAAAATTTATTTCGATCGGTAATCTTATTATTTAAATTTTTAATCATATATTATTTATTCGTGGATGTCTAAATTCGTTGTTTTTCGTTTTAAGGTATATTTGCGTGCTCTCACTTAAAATATTTTTATCTTAGCAATAAAAATGATAAACTCAATTATTTATAAAAGAAAATATACAATTAAGACAATGTATAGAGCTTTTTAACTTTAAGTAACACGCAGGTAAAAGTAGATTATAATCTATACAAATAACTGTGTAACGATAAGAATTGTTACTCGAGAGAGAGAAGAAATTCTATAGCTGTGATGAACGATTGAAATAGCACTTTTGTGCATGCTACGTCAGTTTAAACTGAGAAAGTGTGGCCATGGATAATTCTAGAAGGCTCTTTACTGTGGACTGGGTGTAGAGGGACGACCTTAAAGCTTCAGCAGTAGGAACCACAAGGATCGGGGGGAAGGTCCAGGTCCAGGTCCACCTCTAGCGGTAAAGCAGCTGTTTATTGTTTAGATTGCTCGTTTAACCAACGGCAATTGTAACGCAGATACTTTCTGATAAAAAAAATGTATTTATTAGTCTATTGGTGTTGTTAAATTATACATTTAGTACAATGACATAATATATGTACTGTATTTTCACTTATATAATAAATAATTTGCAATACAAATAAAAAAAACATCCGATATTGTAATCGTATTACTTAAGTATTATTGTTACTGTTATTTTGATTTGCTCAATTATTTAAATGTTTATGTAAGCTAGATCTGAGAAAGAGGTTAATTTTTGTTGGGATTTGTATGTAGCTTAAATATTTTAGACACAGAGTGTGTCTATTTTATATGTGAAACTTTTACATAAATGACAAGAACGGGCTGTACGCTGTCGCTATACAAATGCTATCTAAATCAGATATTTTTTTAAATTTCTATTTTGCGTAATTTAGCTTTTCGTTCAAGTACCGCCACACAGTACACAAACGGTATGAGAAATATTTTTAATTTCGATACGTCTATTTTATTCGCAAATTCTGTTGCTATTTTTAAATGAATTATTGTGTAAAAAAATATTTTATAGATTTACGTGCCTTTTTCATTTCTTTTATGTCTCGCTTTCGTTTGAAAATCTTTAATTATTAGCCTTTTATAGACAGGGTCAGACTGCGCTGTATAATAGTATAATTAAAATCAATTTTAGCAAATATTTACTAAATGTAATAGTAAATTTTTATTCGTGTTAGCACCTGAATTTTTTATTGTTATGCACCTTTTTGGAATTCCCTCTATGAATTTTGTGACTTTTAAGACGAGTTAAAATTACTAAATTAACAGTTAATTAAATTGGAACACGTTCATTCCTCGTAGACTGCGGAACATTTAAAAAAGGGGAACGTTGTTGTAAAGTATAAATGAAATTTTGAACGTACCTTCAAAAAGAATAATGGAATAACTGGGTAATAAGGGTTGTGTAGTTTGTTGTGTATATACATACAATATTTCAACTCAATATAAATAATCGCTTTATTCTTCAAAACACACTTCAATTCGGAGTTACAAATCTCGATTTATAATATTGTAGAATACCAGGGTAAATAATAATAATTATATTGTCGATATAAGTTTACTTCACAGACGAGTTTAAAAACCACTATACAAATACATCTAAAGCTTATTATTATGTTGTAAACTTTTGAGAATATTTAATGAAATGTAATTAGAATTGTAGCTTGTCTTTGTGAGTTAAGAATGGTATGCACTCCCAAGACACAGCTCACATGGTAAAGGGATGCTTGGCAACTGATACTAGGCCATGTTGATTTTTCACTTCATTTAGCTATAAAGTTCGTACATTCGACTGAATATAGTTAAGATCATCAAAACAATATATGAACAAACTGTCAGTCTTTGCAATTTTATAAGCATTTAAATTTTCTTTGTAACCTTCTCGAACTACATTGTAACTCTGTAATCTCCATTTATTGATATTTGATGCTACCAACGGTCTCCTCTTAATAAATATATTGTGGTGTTCAAGTAATATATATATATATGTATATATATATATTAATTAACAAAGGAGTCGTGTAAGGCTCTGTCTGTCGCAAGTAACGAGTATATAAAAGGTAATTTTGATTTTAAAAATAAAAGCAATAATTTTACTGTAATAAATTAATTTTAAATTCATAAGACGATTTCGTATTTAGGTCTCAAATGCACACAAACATTTTGATTGGAAATTTGTCTGAACGGATGGAATTTAATGTTTGACTATGGAGTCGTCTTTTGATGTTTGACTTGTACTTGTTACTTGTTATCTTTAATACAATAAAAATGACCTTATAGTAGAACATCAACAGGTGAATATTGTGAGTTCTACGAAGGTACTAAGCAATTTCAAAATTTTGAAATTATATAAAGACAGAGTCTTCAATAAAGTAGTTTAATTCATTATTTCTTTATATATGTTTTTTTTGCAAATCTTTAGTGGTACTATAGATAGGGTGACACGTAGATCCAACAGTTACACTTTTCACTTGTCATATCTTTTAAATATCAATGTAATTGTCGACATATCTAATCGTTTTGTAAATTGAATTGTTTAATGTTAATAAATAAATGTTGTACGTACGGTTACAGTATACTGTCATTATTATGGTTAGTTTCGATATAATTAATGTTTGTTTTCATTATGTTTATTCAATAAAGTGTGTAAATAAAAAATGTTTCGTTTCATTTTTAAAATAAGTATTTAATAAAATCAGTTTCACGCTGTATCCCGCAGACAGCAGGGTAGGCAGGGGGAACCTAGTGTTAATCCACTCCGTTCCCCACTTTCTGCCGAATTCTGGAAGCATTGCGTGTTAAGTGGTTGCCTCGACACCAGAGCGAAGAAATGGAAATATAAATTTTTAGTAAATATTTTATCTCCTCGAGTGGGGATCGAACCCACAACCAGTCGGTTCACACCTTCTGCCCCTGCGCTACGACTGGCCTCAAGTATTTATTGTTTAATCGGGGTGTTAAGACACTCCGCTCCCTATATTCTGGTGAATTCAGGAGGCTTGGGTGTTGAGTGGTGGAACTCAACGCCGCGCTTTGCCTCGACACCAGAGCGAAGAAATGAAAATGTAAATAAATATTTGATTTTCTCGAGTGGCGATAGAACCCACAACCAGTTATTTTTATTGCCACACTGTGCTCATGCGTCACGACTGGCGTTTGGGCATTTTGTTTTTTTTTTCTTTAAATTTAAAGCACATTGCTAGAGTGTTTTTATCGTTTTATTAGTGCTTCTCATAATACTTTATACCCTTAAACTATATACCTAAAGTATTTATAGCATAAACCTTTTAAAATACATCAATATAAAAGAAAAACACAATTTTATAGTCAGTCAAAGTTTCCCCATCAAATGTATGTAAGTTTAAAAAAATTAAATATTATAAGATCACTTTGTAGTACTCAGGAACACTTGGAACACATATCGAGTCGATATTCACACCATATATCAGATATACGGTCCTTGGATTTCCTGAATAAATCGTATTTCTAAATATATTAAAAAAAAGGTAAGGCCGTTTATATCGCAAAAAACGCGTATTTTGACACTAAAGGGAATGAAAATTAATAGAGGGCAGCTTATATCTACAGGTAGTACTAGTTCATGAAAAATCCTGAATATATATAATACTTTGTGGGTAAATCCTAAAAAATAATAGCCTTAAAAGGAGAGCGAACTTTGATATTAAAGCCGCTAGTTCAAATAAGGTATCAGATGGATGGGCTCTGGCTAAGCTAAGCTTGAATTTCAGAAAAGAGTCGAAAGCTCAAATTTTTATACGAAACCCTCGGTGGGCGAGCCCAACTCGCGCTTGTCCGGTTTTTTTTTCTTTTGAGACACGGTACCTTTATATTATATAATGTACTCATATATTTATATATTGCATTTATTGAAAAATAAATTATTTACCAATAAATACAATTTTGGAAATACGACCTCGCAAGCTTCGCGAAAATGTTTAAAATATATTTGCTTTTCGTAGCAAAAGCGATACGTAGAGGCCTCTACGAAGCTGGTGGTATTGCTTACCATTTATATCTGTACTACACACTTTGATTCGTAATAATTTGTGTCTATATATCTATCTCTCTTTATATAATGTTTTGTGGTTGTTATAAAAAATCTGATATAATTTAGCATTATTTTTATTATTCGTTTATATATATTAAAGTGCGATGCGGTTTAAATATAATTTGCAGTTAAATTAAATATGCACGTAATTTTTTGTGTATTTTTCTAATTATATCGATATTTCATAAATATATTAACCTGATAGAAAATAATAGATTTCGACGTAATAAAGTTTTATTAAAAAAAAATGTTTTTTGTTTATTTCTTATTAGAAAAAGAATATAAGGCAGTGAAATGTACTAACAGTAATTAATATTAAAGCATATGTGCTATATGTATGTATATGTACATACCTATCCGTTGTACTACGTAAATACGCAAACGCGGGCGTTGACTCCATTCACCATAGAAATACCATCTAAAATCGATTCTAGCTGGAGGTATAAAAGGTTTGCACGTGTAGAACGTATACGAGGACAAAGTAAAAAGAAAATGTGGAAATTCCTTATACGATTATATAATAAATCAAATGTCTTGATATGAATATACCTGCTTCTTATTATACATGGAAATGTAGAGTTCCTTCCTATATACATACACAAGTAACTTTAAAGTAAACTGAAACACATTTACCTACTTTGCTGTGAATAATACAGTATCACACAATCTACTTATCTATTGGAAACAATGTGTACTAAAAGCATTACATAGACTCCAGTAATATTCAATACTATAGCTTTTATATCATTCACTTTTGTTTTACCTATATCTTTGTTACCTAACCGGTAACAAAGATACCTCAAGTAGATATATAAAAAAAAAGACTTTTTATACTTTCAAAGTCAAATAATAAGGCCAGTCGTGGCGCTGGGGCACAAAGTGTGACTGTAAAACCGACTGGTTGTGGGTTCGATCCCCACTCTAGGAGATGAAATATTTATTTAAATTTATATTTCCATTATTTTTATTTTTAAGCGCAGCGTTGAGTTCTGCCACTCAACACGCAATGCCTGCAGAATTCAGCAAAAAGTGGGGAACGGATTGTCTTAACACTAGGTTCCTTCTGCCTACCCTGCTGTGTGCGGGATGCAGCGTGAAGCTGATTTAATTTTTTAATTTAAATTTAAAGTCAAATAAAATTAATTGTATTACTATTAAACTAGTATAAGTAACAACTAGTAGAAAACGCGAGGTCGAGGGTTGAACTCGCCTGCTTTTTCGCTATTATCGTCGTTCACGCGATGCCTGAACGCCCTGACCTCCAGCCACTTTTGTTATTGACTTTCTTGTACCTCACACTCACTATGGGCGAAATGGAACAATGTTACATAAAAATACAATATTAAAATTCAAATCAAACCAACACGTCATCTAAACTGACATCGTAATTACAAACCGTTGATAAATGCCAATCACTATCGCGTCATTAGCATAACCGAAACGGAACAAAGGATTTAGTGACGCCAAAAACCGATAAAACAAAAAACAAAGCTCTACAAAATATAACTTACATTAAATTAATAAATGACAGACTTATAAATAATAAAACAAGTTTATTTCTTATTAACGTAATACAATAAATATGTATGTAGCCCAAAATAAATTGAACGACAAGTGATGTCGGTGAGGCGGCGAGTGCGCATGCCCGCCACTGCGCCACTAGGCGGCGCGCTGCCCCCTGGCGGACTCGCGCCGCAGTGAGTTGCGTAACAAACCCCACTCGCCTCTAGACGCGATGCTGAGAACTTCAGCTGGTCGTCGACGGTATGGGGGAACGTAAACCTTCATAAAAGTTTCCCGCGGTCCGCGCTACTGGAGGACTGGAAAAAGATTTTTTTTACCTACCCTCCGTTCAGACCTCACTGGACTCTATCACTTATGGCTTTACATATTTTTTGTTTGTAGAGTTTTATAAAGTTGACCGACTGTGTCGCGGACAGTGAGCCGATGCGGATTTCGCCGGTTATATATGAAACAGTGCGAACGTTTTGAGTGTGTGTGTCGATTTGTTTTGTTTTACTTTGCTTGGTAGCGAGTGGTGGCGGTGGCCGGTGGGACCGCGCTGGTGGTGCGGAGGAATCGATACTGCGGTGGGAGCGGCAAGGTAAAGCTTTACTATCTTTTTCGCTTCTTCAGAATTGTCCTTTCGCGAATCCCTACTTCTACGCTTATTTGGGAAGCTTCTGCTGTTTTAATGTAATGAAAGACATATTTTACTATTTATTCACCTAGAATAAATGTATACTTTTGTTATATAATTTAAAGATAGCCGCCTTTGTCTTTGTTGGACAAGTTGGTTCGCTCACGATAAGAACTTTAAAAGACGTTTTAAACGTGACTTGATTTTTTTTGTAATATTTAATATTTGTCAATTAAAAATCAAGAATGTAACTGTAGACGCGACGGGTTGTGGGTTCCTTTCCCAATACTGAAATAAAAATATAAAATTAAATATTTATTAATTTTATTTCTTCGCTCTGGTGTCGTTCGCAAAGCGCGGCGTTGAGTTCCACCACTCTATAGATAATGCCTGCGGAATTTGACGGAAAGTATGGAGCGGCGTGTCTTCATACTAGACTCTGCGTGCTACATGAGGGATACAGCGTGAAGCTGAAAAAAATCAAATAAATACTTTTACTTTTATTTGAATAATACAAATAAATCTTATTTTGCAATGCAAGCAAATTATGTAATAAAAAAATAAATTATGAAAAGAAATATGTAATATTTTAATTACAAAATACTACGACTACTACGTATCAAATTTAAGCACATTGATATAATGCGCTAAACGGTAAAATATATAAAAAAGATACTAATTATTTTTTCTATATTTTGCCTTAAGCTTATATCTATATTATAAATACGTATAAAAATTATTGCATTAATAAAGAATTGCAAAACAAACAAAAAAACAATGACAAATGAAAATATTTTACTATTAAATAAATACACACTTTTAAAAATAGATGTACTTATGTTTGGACAACTTTCTGCTGTCACTAATATTGGGCTTAGGCCAAATTATGACGTAAACTATTCTTATGAACTAGGTCACAAAAAAAAGTCAGCGAAAGTAAATGATTGGAATACTAATACTATTATGTTATCTATCAAAAATCGTTATTTAAATTAATATTTTAAATTAATTATTTAAAAAAAAATACCAATAATCGTGAATTGTGTTGAGGCCAGTCGTGGCGCAGGGGCACAAAGTGTGACTGTAAAATCAACTGGTTGTGGGTTCGATCCCCAGTCGAGAAGATAAAATATTTATTTACATTTATATTTTCATTTCTACGCTCTGGTGTCGAGGCAAAAGCGCGGCGTTGAACACCGCCGCACTCCGTTCCCCACTTTCCGCAGGCGGAAAGTGGGGAACGGAGTGTCTTAATACTAGGTTCTCTCTGCCTACCCTGCTGAGTGCGGGTTACAGCGTGAAGCTGACCAATAATCGTTAGCGAAAGATAAATTCAAATATCTATATTTCTATAACTCAAAACCGAAACGTCTGAAAACCGAAACGTCGTCTCAAAACCGAAACCGAACCGTCCGTTACTGGTAAAAGAAAACATCGGATAAAACTATTTTTTTTGGCTATACCACGTTCCTTGCGGCTGTAACTAGTTAGTTCTCTCATACGTTAATAAATAATTAATTGGACCAACATCTTCGTATCAATAGTTAACAGTGGGTTAAGGCCTACGTACTAATTAAGATTATAACATGCTCTGGCTTGTCAACTATTCCATAGACTCATGTTTATTTATAGAACATAATACTTTTTGGGATGTAGAAACAAATATAGACTGTAATGTATTTTTTTTTTTATTTTTAATTAAATATATAACAAAAGTAAAAATATATAAAGTCTAATAATGTAAATAAATGAAAATATATAAACTGATCTGCAAACAATCTAAAAATAATATTTTGCTATGCTATAAAGAAATTTAAATTTAAATACACCAAGTCGTTCTCGTTCATATACGATTCTGCGCTTATCCCTTTTGCCGTCGGCTATAACGTTTTTAAAGCATGTCTTGAAAATAAAAAAAACAAAGATTGCTTGACACAAGAGCTGAGTAAATCCTTGATGCAAACACACGCAATATATACAAATATCAAATCAGCACACAGCAGGGTAGGCAGAGGGAACCTAGTGTTAAGACACTCCGTTCTCCATTTTCTGCCGAATTCTGGAGGCAAAAAAATGTATGTGGCGCATAACAACTCAATTATAAAAAAAACGGAGTAGTAATGCTTTTTTCTTTAAATTTAGTACCTTATGGTAAGAGGATTACTCGAGATACAAGTCTCATTGCAAAATGCTATAACTTTCAAAGAATTTATCATAAAAACATATAAATGAAATTCTATAAAATAATATACTTAATTGGTATACAAACTATTTGTAAAAGTACGTACGTACATGAAAAGAGTATGTTACTTCTATATAAAGTTTAACCTATGTTATTACGCCTGTCGTAAATTTTTTTGTCAACAACACGCTTACACCTCGTTAATTAGGTCGAAGTCTCTAAAAATATAGCTTAATCAACATGAAAGCTATTAAATCTACGAACATCGGCCGTGTGTTCTTTGGACCGTCAAGTTTGTACCATAGGTACTTGTGAAATGTTTGGCGGTTAAAAAACATAATTACTGAAAATTAATTAAATGCTATATATTAACACCGACCTTACCATATAATTTATTATTTATATTATATATTTAATATTTCACAATACATTTAAAAAAAATAAAACAAAAAATGCATAAGTACATGTGATCTGATATTACCTAGCGTCCGGTCAAAAATGTTAAAACATTAACAGTTACGATTCTTTTGCACATTTCACATAAAATTTTATGTGTAGAAAATTAAGTTTTATTATTTTATTTCCCGAAATTCCTTCGAGCACGGGAGAAGATATGAATTTACATACATAATTATAATAAAATTGTAAGTGACTATTGATATTGTCTGAACATGGAAGATGTGTGAGAAAAAATATTATTGAGAGCATGTACCAATGTAAAACAATTACTTATAAAATATTTGTCAGTTTGTACGTTTGCATGTGCCTTTGTTCACGCTTATCTCAGAAACGGCTTGACAGATTTAAATGCAGTTTTGACTCCCTTTGAAAATTCTCTTAACATTGAAATCGGTTCATAAATAAAAAGTCATAGCAATAAATAGAGTTGTGTTTGGAAAATCTTCCATAAAATAATTGTTTTATTGAATTATCTGAAACTTTAATTTTTAATGTATGGATTTTGTTCTTAAAATAATAATGTTATTAGAACATGAAAATAATTTAGATTAGTAAAAAAGGTATAGTATAAGCGGGCGAAGCCGCCAGGGGGTAATATAAAATTTAAGATTATTAGTTTTAATATTTTCTTATTTTGTCGCTAAAGATTTTCTTTGCCGAGAGTCTTAGTGAATTCATTACAAAGATACTAGTTTATTTGTTATTTACTTTTATTATTCCATGAGTATATGGAAATCTATTCATGATTTTTTTTATTTCATAAGAGATTGTTTTAACTTCACAATGTATCCGGCTCCTAGCGAGAATAAATTTTCGAGACATTGCGTGTTGAGTGAAACTTTTACATTGCAACCAGAAAAAAATAAATGAAAATATGAAATAATTCATTCCCCGAGTAGAAAACCCACAACGCTTATAGTCGCACGCTGTGCCGCTGCGCCACGACGGCCAAAAAAAACACAGTCTTTATATATATATTAGTTCTGTTTTAGATACCTCTAACCTCATTTTCCTTCTCTATTTAAAGTTAACACTATTCTTAAATTTTATCGACGATTTACTGTCAATAAAAAAAATAACTAAAGATAACTGCCTTAGTATTATCAAATTTATTCGATATCCACAATATGTACGAATGGCTTGATAATAAAAGTTGGCAGCAGGTTTGTAAATCACTGCGACTGTAAAATATAATGGCTTGTAATATCATGAATATTACATTGAATATTTCTGCTTCTGTACAAAGTAAGCAGAACTCATTTCTTAGAAAAGAAAAAGGTTATATTAAATAATATCCTTATTTAAAATATATTTTATATCTGTACACAATAGTATATAGTAAAGTACACAAAAATCTAAATTATTGTTGTTTGTACATTAAAGATATGAAAAAAAAATAAACAAGCTCAATATTTTTTTAGGATTAATAGTCGGGACCTATAAGTAATTCTTCAATCAATAAAATCTTTACCATGAACACCGCATAATTTTAAGCCCGACTAAAGTCCCGACTGTTAATCCTAATAAACTATTGAGCTTGTTTATTTTTTTAGTTTTATGCAGTCGGGGTTTTCGTTTTTATAAACTTTTTTTTTATTTTTCACTTTTTTGTTAGGATTCATTATGGTAATGATAAACATGATATACCTTTTCGAAATCCTCGTAATGAGCTCTTGAAATTGAAACCCATATTGTATTCGAAACGAAACATTTTTTTTCCACTAAGTCCAATGGCGTCCCACAGCCGCCATGATTTATTTAACGTCACCTATCTAAGAACACTTGGGCTGCTAATACCAGTCTAACAATACCTCAATTATGTAAATCCGTTCAGCGGTTCTGGAGATATGAGGTAACAAAGAATATTAAATACATAACCCTTCCTTAGCAGTCGGGAATAAATATGTAAAAAGTAGTCAAATATAAAAGGTACCATAATCTTTTGAAGTTTTCATAAACGAATATCAAAATTATGACATGTACTATTTTAATTTACTTAAAAGTAATAAATTTGACAGCGTTTGGAATGTAGTGTGCATTTCTATGATTCAGTGTCTAATATAACACGAGTAAACAATGTTTTGATGAGAATACCTACTCGTCTTGGACACTCGTATCGGCAGCGAATGTCAAATGTTATAATTAGCCTAGACTCGTTTGCCATTCGCCCTTGAATTGTGCTGAATGCATAAAATTAAAAGTAGATTCATACTATTACAAATATATTTACTGTATGTTTAATATGTATTTCAGGGCTATATCCATTTAAAGTATTTAATTTTCATATTTTGTAAAATAATAAAAAAAAAACTTTTTTATAAATTATTAAATTAAACTGTCAAAAGAAAGTGCTTTTTTATGTCACGATTGTTGTCACTCTTAATGTTTTTTTATTAAGGTCAATTTTTCTTCTTTACAATTTATCTTGGTATCTTGGTTGGTCAGATGAAACTGGCAACACAGCCAAATGTACAGGTCACGCAATATGTTATGATCAGGTCAGGAAGTAAAGATTAAAGTTAAATCAGTTGTTTTCAGTGATATATAAGGTAGTTCTACATGAGTAGACATCAGAAAGCTGTACGCTCTTAATATTTTCATTTCTTTACTCTGTTGTCGAGGCGGACGTTGAGTTCCATCACTCAACAAGCAATACTTACAAAATTCTGTGGAAAATGGTGAACGGAGTGTACCCTGCTGTGTGCGGGATACAGCGTGAAGTTTTAAAAAATACTTATATATGCTTAATCGAAGTTTGGACAGAATAAATTAAAGATGTATCAGGTCATCAAAGTCAAACACTATAATAGCTTGGATCCAATTTGATGTGCTATATGATTAGAGTGTTTTTAATTCATTTTAAGAATTTCTACACTTAAAGAAGAAATAACTTCCTAGAAATTATACACATATAGTCCGTATTCTACAATATATATTTAATATTACAGAGATTAACTAAAATATTTCAAGTAATTTTCTTAGGTTGGTGTTGAAACGTTATGTTTTATTTTCTTGATGTATTTTTACAATTCCGAATGGCATATCCAACTTATTCGATTTCACGAGTCGTTAATCAACTTCGCTTCGTTGCCCCAAACCAATCCGTATCAGGATAGAAAAATAACAAAAAAAGTATCTAACAGCGTTTTTCAAACTACCAATGCCTTTGAAATCGGAAGTAAAATTTGGTTGCACGACGTTTATTCAATGTTACTATATTAGTATCTGTAAAACCACCCTTGATTAGTTGATCAAGTTAAACCGTAATTTTAAGTAAATAAATTGATATTTTTGGGGAAGATTCTCAAACTTGGATTTCTGTCTTTCTTCTCTCACAAAAAATAACAATTACAAAGCAAATGAATTTATTGATAAATATAAAAAATATTTAAGCCGTCGTAGCACAAGGTGACTGTAATGCGACGTTTGTGAGAATGAATGATTATTTATTAATAAAATTCATTTCCTCGCTCTAGCACCAACGCAGAAGCCCGGCGTTCGGTTCCGCCACTCCACACGCTGTGCCTCGAAAAATCCGGCGGAAAGTGGGAAATGGAGTAACTTAACCCTAGGTTCCTTTTGCTTACCCTGCTATGTACGGGATGCAGATTGAAACTGATTTAATTTATATCTATTATTAATCCTAATTGCACACTGGGTATATAATTATAAAAAGCTTTACGTTTGTCTACACTGAAGTCTATAGTAATATAAAATATTAATAACATTAAAATGTACTGAATTCACTGGAAGACTATAAAGCTAATGAGAAATTGCAATATTGTGGACCACGCGCTATAACTGCACGATATACATTGAAATGAAAATATATCGAAATAACATTGAAAGCTTATAATAAAACAGCACTTTTTTAATTACGTAGGTACCTTACGCCACGGAATCTATTAATGTATAAATTTTTACATTTGGATTTTAAATTTATAATTACAATTTAAATAATATTTAATTAATATAAAATATAATAAAACATATTACTTTATAGACAATATAACATACAAATATTACAGTAAATTAGTACAGAATAAATGTTTTAGCTTCCCGCCCAGCGTTAAGACATGCCGTTCCTATTAAGACACTGGCATTCTGCACTTTACGCCGAATTCGAACAGGTATTGAATACTTAGTGGCGGACCTCAACGCCGCGCTTTGCATTTACATTACCAGTGCGAGGATATGAAAATATCAAATATTTCACTCCCACGAGAGGGATTCAATTCGTTGCGTTTACTATCCCATGGGGCACAACAACGCCTGGGTTTTTTCCTTCATTTTTTAAATTATTTATTTATTCATATAAATCATCCTAAAATAAAAACAATACATCAATTTCGATTCGAAATATTCGTGTCTTATAATTGTATAATTTTATAATATGCATATTAAAATTTTATAATTATTAATTTAATATAAACCTATCAGAATTTCCATTTTACCCGTACACTTTGTAAATTTTGTACATTTTAGAATAAAGAGTAAAAGCGAAGAAGACGCTATATAGCGACGTTTTAAGGCGTGGTCTAACAAACCATTAAATCCAGATACATCGCGTTTCCGAGTCGGTGCTATTCTCAGACGAGGCTTTTAGACCCGCTTACTACTACTTTGTTGCTTCTAATGGACGACTCAATTTTAGACAGTCCAATGTATTACCGACAACAATGATATGCACGTCGTCGCAATATAGTGTTTAGTACAAATGTTTGATTGTTACTTATATATATATATATATATATGTGTATGAGCCCAGTCGTGGTGCAGTGACACAAAGTGTGACTGTAAAACCGATTGTTTGTGGGTTCGATCCCCGCTCGAGTAGATGAAATATATTCTTAAATTTATATTTCCATTTCTTCGCTCTGGTGTCGAGGACAAGCGCGGCGTTGAGTTCTGCCACTCAACACGCAATGCCTTCAGAATTCGGCAGAAAGTGGGGAACGGAGTGTCTTAACAAATATAAATATAATAAAAGTGTAGATTAACACTTTAAAATGTTAAAAATGTTTGATTGTTGTTTAACCACTCTGAGGTTTTGATGTTTTGGAAACAGACTCTATTCATCTACGATAACGTACAGTATTTGCTACTGTCATTCTATAATTTACTGTTTTTAAAGCTTAATAAGCGATAAATATCAATGAAAAAATATATTCTTCTGTTTTGCCACATAAAATGCGGAGAACAAAAAATGGAGTGTTTTGATACTGAGTTATTACTCACTATCAAAATACACATTTTTTTTTGTTTTCCGGATCATTTTTAATATTATTGTATGGGGTTGGCTGTAGAGCTTTTGACATTTCAATTTATATACTAGTCACATTTTTGTTTTATTTAAAATATAACAATTGAATAGCAGCTAACTGTAGAATATATTTATCAATTTACTTTAAAAGAAGCTTCACGCTGTATCCCGCATATAGCAATTGTTCGAAGAATTGCGTGTTGAGTGGCGAACGCCAAGCTTTTGCCTTGGTGCCAGAAAAAAGAAATCCCTCGAAATGGGATCGAACCGTCACGTTAACATCACATCCTTTTGCTCCTGCACCACGACGGCCTCTAATTTCCTTATTATGAGACATTGATTTATCTATTACGAATTTCTTAGCTTGTATACTACACTGTGTTATAACCGAACTTGAATCTGTTATCATCAATATTAATAAAAAATGGGATTCCATACGTAAAGTTCTTGGCTGCTATCAGCGTCAGTCTTTTATTAAAATATAAGAGGGCGAGTTGAATAAGGCATAACGAGACGACTGTGTTATAATGAAAGGGCGGAGTGAAATCCATCTAATGAATAATAAAAATTGTTAGAACCAGTTCTACTCCAGACAGTCTGATGCTTCTGTAAAATATGTAAATTTTACTGTTTACATTTTACATGAATTCTGTTACTTCTTCCTATATTTTTAACTTCTACGCGGTAAAGTTTTATTTAAGTATTTTTACATAAATAAAAATGTACATATTTAACTGGATACTGCAATTTTGTTTAATGTTGTAATTTTAGACACGTATTTTGTGGCTATACGTACGTGTTTGCATTACATCCACGAGAAAAGTGAACCCACTATCACCTTCTCATTCCTCCAAGCAGGGCCAGAGAAAGTAGTATGTAAATAAAAAAGAAATAATATAAAGAGCTAGTGAACAAAACGAACGATATACAAGATTTATAATATAAAAACTATATTTTCCTAAAGAACCATTTAGCAAGCTTTTGCGATTTATACAAATAGTTAACATTCTATGAGGCCGTGGCGCAGCGGCAAGAGGTGACTGTAAAATCGACTGGTTGTGGGTTCGATCCCCATTCAGGAAGATGAAATATTTACTTAAATTTATATTTCCATTTCTTCGCTCTAGTGTCGAGGTTAAGCGCGGCGTTGAGTTCTGCCATTCAACACGCAATGCCTCCAGAATTCGGCAGAAAGTGGGGAACGGAGTGTCTTAACACTAGGTTCCCTCTGCCTACCCTGCTGTGTGCGGGATACAGCGTGAAGCTGATTAACATTCTATAGA
Source organism: Heliconius erato x Heliconius himera (assembly GCA_013421005.1). Taxonomy (NCBI): domain Eukaryota; kingdom Metazoa; phylum Arthropoda; class Insecta; order Lepidoptera; family Nymphalidae; genus Heliconius; species Heliconius erato x Heliconius himera. The sequence goes on along the minus strand of JAATLQ010026449.1, from coordinate 26,511 downwards.
GACTTGGTTAGATTCTTATATTACTGCAAAACACTCAACCACGATATTTTATTGAACTTTCTGGAAATGCACACTGTAAAAGCCGCTAGGGAGACGGCTGCTTCGTACTTGCAGTTCATGTTTATTGCGAATCAGATAACGATATTTTTATTAGATTCTTTATTACTTTTTCTTATAAATTCGTAGCATTAAAATATTTATCTATTTATTAAGTAGTGTTACAAAAGTTAAAGGAAGCCTTGGCTATTTAAGATATTGATTTAAATTAGATCTTCCTTAGTCATATAAATTGAGTTGAATCTCAATAATAATGAATGAATGATGGCGCGGTAGATCAGCATCCGTTTGAAAATGCGATAGTTGTAGGTTCGAGTCACACTTGGCGCAATTATATATTTTAATTTCCCCGCTCTAGAAGTCAGCCAAAGTACGACATTGCCATTCACCACGCTGCTATATGCGGAATAAAGTAAACAAGATTCAATATATAACATTGAGGCCATTCATGGCGCAGGGGCTCAAAGTGTGACTGTAAAATCGACTGATTGTGGGTTCGATCCCCACTCGAAGAAATGAAATATTTTGTACATATATATATATATATATATATATATATTCATTTCTTCGCTCTAGTGTCGAGGAAAAGCTCGGCGTTTAGTTCCGCCACTCAACACGCAATGCCTCCAGAACTAACTAACTCTGCCTCTGTCAGGGTGAAGCAAAAAAAATAGATTCATTATTAAAAATGACACACGCTAACATTAAATTGCACTATGCTCATAAGTATAAACCAAGAAGTCGTCAGCAACGACTGATGAGAAAATTCAACCCTAACACCATTGCTCACGTAAAAATATAAATACAAATTAAATAATTAATTTAAGCGACGTGTTGTAATTGTAGGTTGCTATGGCAAACGTAACTTTCACGTTATTTCATCGATAAGAATATATGGCGGGCTTGCGTTTATTATGAATTTAATAAGGAAATCCAAGTAGGATAGAAAATAGAAATTAAAAATGTAAAACATATTTTCGCCTATACTGAAAATAGTAGTTTGTATTACATGATTTAGCATGGATGGAGATAATAAAATACGATGCATTCAAAAATTTCAGACATCCAATCATCAAAATTCAATCGTTATCAATTTAATTTAAAAATATATATTAAATTCAGTTCTGCAGATAGAAATTCAAAAAAAAAACATTTCAACTGTGGTCAGTACATGACAGTGTCCTATCAACTATTCTCAAATGAAGCTTTCACCGTATCCGACAACAAACGGGTCAATTTCCCTGAATAAGTTAACAAATGGCAATGAAACCGCTTTTTATCGTTGTTTTTTTTACTGTACATTAACATGAAATATAAATTTAATATTACTGATCAATATTTAAGTTATAGTAGGTTATTATTAAAAATAAAATAGATTTAGAGGAAAGGTGTACGAGATAGTCCCTCGGGATAAGATTTATTTTTTCATAAAAATGTGTGATTGTTTATCAATTAAACAAAGATTTATATGAAACAAAAAAAATGTGATTGCGAACTAAAGTCTATGGTACTTTTGTTTGAGGCGGTGAAATGATTGTCACATTAGTGGTTGGGTATAACGCTTTATTATCTGTTTTGCATGTCACATGTTTTTATAAAAATTTTATAGGTTGTGGAATCAAATAATTATTTTTATGACATAAATAATTAAGTAAACGCAATCAAAACATATGAGCCTTCATGCATCACATTTGCTGCATTATGTATGAAATTGGAAGCATAATCGAAATCTATAGGGCACTTCCCGTGGACTTAACATTATGAATTTTGACAAGAAGTGAAAACTTGCAGTACAAACTACTAGTAACTTGCAGTATAAAATCATTACAAACATGTGTGAGTGTTTGGATAAGTGTGTACTTAAGTTCGTAAGCTTTTATAAGTCACATTCCCGTTACCGTCACCTACTATCATGAAATTGGTACGGAACTCTTGACCGGTTTTTTAAACATATGTCGATATAAAGATCTCCGAATCATCTCGTACATACAATAGGGAACATCAGAGTATTCAAGATGCTCTTTTGATCGAATTTTGAAAAACAAAAAATATTATAACATATATAGTCAGATCCTTAAATTAAATCAAATCTTTGATCAAAAATTAACTTACTCTCAAGTTTATTTGACAAAAAAAAATGTCAAATAAACTTCCTATAAACTTGCTTTATAATTATTTTATATTAGGAATGTATCTATTTTTTAGCTTTATCCTTCGCGAGGTAGTCAGAAGACGGAACTCTGATCGCTACGGTCCCTCCATACCTCTATCGCCTCGTCCAATGTAGTCAACCTCTTCATACATACCCTCCGTGAATTCCTCATGCTTTTTATGTGACCTTTCTCCAATATTGTCGATACTGTGTTCTCGAAGGTCAACCGAAGCCTCTCTACTTAATAAAACAACTGTTCAAAAACTATTAAGACGTAGAGGACATTTCTAGGTCAATTTATACCTTGAAATACCATAAATAAAAAAATATATATATACAGACCACTGATACCGAAACATAGCAATGTATATTTTCTCTTAATTTGTAATGATTATACAGTAGCCTATGATAATGACGACGACTTTATAATACGACTTTATATATTAATTTGATTATGATAATATAATCTTAAATATTCAAGAGCATCTTAATCCTTGGGCTTATCTCTTTGTCTTCAAATACAGCTATTATTTACATATATATATCTAATGGATATTGACATCAAAATAGTAAATTATTATCAACCAGTCGATTTTACAGTCACACTTTGTGCCCCTGCGCCCTGACTAGCCTCAAATATGCCTCTTGATAGAAGATAACCATTATAACTATAATTCAGCGTAAAGTGGTTAACGGAGTGTCTTAACACTTCGCCTACCCTGGTGAATGCGGGATACAGCGTGAAACTGAAAAAAAACATACTACTAAAAATACTAATACTTCAGGAAAATAGTTCAAGAAACACTGTACACAGTACAGTCAAATAGTTGGCTCCATATTAAGCATAATAAGAGATCAATAATGTCTCGACCCAAATGAACAGTGGCGAACACTCGCCGCCTAGATGTCTGGCGGCCGAGTCAAAACAGCTATGAATATATCTTTATGTTAGTATTTTTTGTCTGACACTCTTATCGGTAATATGCTGCTCCCTCGTAACTTTGCAAAATTACGCGGTAGAAGGTCGATTGGGGCCACGAGAGTGTATGAATCATCCCAGTCCCGGAATATTTTGTAACTCTTTTTTAGTGTTTCTAAATTAAGGAAAGAAAAATTCTTAATAAGAGAATGTATAAAATTTATTTTTGAGGTCAGTCGTGGCGCAGTGGCACAAAGTGTAACTGTAAACCGACTGGTTGTGTGTTCGATCCCCACTTGAGGAGATGAAATATTTACTTAAATTTATATTTCCATTTCTTCGCTCTGGTGGCGAAGCAAAGCGCGGCGTTGAGTTCTGCCACTCAACACGCAATGCCTCCACGCCTCCAGAATTTGGCAGAAAGTGGGGAACGGAGTGTCTTAACACTAGGTTCCCTCTGCCTACACACACAGCAGGTGTGCGGGATACAGCGTGAAACTGATATAAAATTTGAACGTAGCGGGATTTAAGCCCACGCCTCTTGGAAACCTTTGTAACTCTTTGGAAATTACTCTTCGTAATTTTACATAATGACGTCGATGTTGAAGCCCTTAAGTAAAATACGATAAGAACGTCAATATACATAAAAATAAAAAAAAAACTTATAACATTGGTTTTTTTTTAAATATTATAAAAAAGATCTAAAGAATTTGTCACAAGATTATTTTTAAAACTCTGAAAATAATTGCGTTGTATGAACATTTACTGAAACATTGTAATTATCCTTAGTTAAGTAAATACTACTGTATAAACATACAAACGTTATTGTACCGTGAGCTTCAGCTATAAATATCTCTACCACCTGTGTTTGTTTGTTCTAACTTTGTTTAATAATATAAGGATTACTGTACATTATTATAGTAGATACATAGCAGCAGCATAGCAGACTAGTCGTGACGTAGGAGCACAACGATAAGTTGTGAGTTCGATTCCCACTCGTAGAAATTAAATATTTAATATTCACATTTTCTGGCTCTCCGTTTCGAGAAGAGCACGGCGTTGAGTGCCGCCACTCAACATACAATGCCTCCAGAATTTGGTAGAAAGTGGAGAGCGTAGGGTCTTAAACTAGGCTCCCTCTGCCTATCCTGCTACGTGCGGAATACAGAGTGAAGGTGAAACAAAAAAATAAAATATAGTATTATATTTATTGCACTTAAATATGTACATATCATGTGCTGTTACATAATAACGTAATCCCTATATTTCGGTCATTACACCTTTAACCATAAAATTGTATGAAATCCGCAAATTAATATTAAAACCGCCATTTGTATTTCATGTTTTGTTGCTTAAATGTACGTTGCTTATATTATATATTTTAAAACTAAGTTACTGCGCGTGACTTTGTTTGAATGCACTGCAGAATTCCATAGAAAAATGGAAAATAACATAAACATTTCCAATCAATCAATCAGCTTCACGCTGTATCCCGCACACAGCAGGGTAGGCAGAGGGGACCTAGTGTTAAGACACTCCGTTCTCCACTTTCGGCTGAATTCTGGAGGCATTGCCTATTGAGTGGCAGAACTGAACGCCGCACTTAGCCTAGACACCAGAGCGAAGAAATAAAAACATTAATTTAAGTAAATATTTCATTTCCTCGAGTGGGGATCGAACTCACAACCAGTCGGTTTTACAGTCACACTTCGTGCCGCTGCGCCACGACTGGCCTCATACCATGTGTACATTAATAGGCCTGAAAACTTGTTGGAAACGTTCCGGTGATGAGTTGAGGGTGAGTTTATTTAGAGTTTCCAACGAAACGCCGGATGCCGAATGCTAGTCGATTTCGTGAAGATAGAGGATCTGAAAGATATTTAAATGAATCCGGATGGTAAAATCAAGAACGAGATAGGTTTTATCATGTTGGTAAATAAGCAAATATTAAATAAGATATCTGTCTTCAGTACTATCGAAACAGGGAAGTATAACCGTACAAGACCCAAGATATTGAGTATTAAATTTGCTCTCAAAAGAGGTCCTAATTGATAAAGTCTACGCTTCGATCAATACCCGCACAAGTCCTAATTCCTAGAGCTTTCAGCTTTCAACTATAAAAGAGCATTGAAGCCTTTAAGAACAGTTTAGATGTAAATAATCTAAACAACTAAGTAGAGAATTCTGAACATATGATACTTAAAGTTTTTGTATGAAACGAACTACAAAGTACAAACATAAGTTCGTAATTATGTATTTTTATTTAGTATATTTAAAAATTTGCGGAATTTTTCCTTTATTTATATTATAAGTTCTGACTTCGTGCCAAACTTCATATTTGTAGGTCCACGGGAAGTACATTTTAATCACAGGGCGAGTTTCATACAGAATACAGTAAAAACGATACTTAAATGCTTGTATCTCTCGATTGTGCTGACTTGAAGAGACTGTAGACCTGTTTATTGGATATTAATTACAGTTTTAGTTATATCACGAGATCGCGTGGTACTTCACCGGGAATGGTCTTGCTATAGAAATAAACGAACAACGATGATTTTTTGTTTTGAGATATAATTTCTAAATTTCGATTTTTTTATAACTTATAGCATGTATAGCTAACTAATATTTACATAATATATATAATTTTAGTAGGTGTCAATTATAAGATTATAGATAGCCATGTTCAGTTTAAAATTTACTAAGATATCTTTAATAGTTAGCAAGAAAAAATAATTTTTATTGTTAAGGGCTGTTATAACTCCTTCACTGTAAGAGTTAGTGACAAAACAATCACATTCATAATAATTCACTAGAAGCCAGTGCAGCTTTCCTATGCGTATCGGGCTAGACCCTTTGTAGTTAATTTCTTACAAATCATTTATTTGCGGAGTTGAATTCCACAACCCTACACGCAATGCCTCTAGAATTAGGCAGAAAGTGGAGAACATTACCTTTCCAAGTTGCCTCTGCCTACCTTGCTACGTGCGGAATACAGAATGAAAGTAAAAAAAAAACTTACAAAATGAATACTAATAAAGTTAAGTTTCAACTTTTATTAGTACTTTTCATTGGCTTACAATCCTGAAATTGGTAAGGAACACTTGGTGACGAGTCGAGGCTGGCACTTCACTATTTTTTTTAATACACTTTTATAAATATTCGTATTGGTCAAGCGGGCGAAGCTACGCTTGGTCGCTATTATTTTAATAAAGAAGTAAATGTTTATACTAACCCAAAAATCAGTTATCATTTTTTAGATGGACATTTTTAACAATGTTAAACGAAAACTGCGTAAACATGAGTTTGTTTATTTTTAATTTAGCTTCACAAATTGTAGCTACGCTTTTCAAATAAAATTATGTGCAAAATAGTTCAAATAAATCATAATAACATTTATATAAGCTATACCAACAACTGAACGCATGAATTGGTTATAGAATTTTACATAAAAAAAAACATAAAAAATTTAAATTTTTTGCAAGCGGAAATAGAGCAAATCGATTTCTAAACAGCAATGCGGCCAATTTCGTCGATATTGCAAATTGTAGGCATATTGACAATGGATTTTTGGAACGAGGTCACCCTTTTCTGTGCCCCTAGATTGCCAAGTCACCCCGACGTTCCCTTAATATTAAACATATTATTACACATTAAATATAAAGAAAAATAAAAATGAATATTAAGATATGTGAAATGAAATAGTCTATTTTTATTAAGAGAAAGAAGAAAATCTGACGTAAGGCAGCTTTGATAAGGGCTTTCGAAATTGTTCCAAAGAGATCAGAAAAGCTTACAAAAGCAATGCACAATAGATCTGAATACAAAGTGGAAGCGACGAATGTGGTTTTATTTTTGCTACTCAACTGCGGATGTGGAAGTGGTATTGTTTAACACTTGTAAAAAATAAAAATTTTGAACTATTTTTTACAGAATGTTTTATGTTCTTAAACAAACTGTAAAATGTGGAATGATTTTGCGTTATGTTATTACATTTTTCCTAGCATCACGGTGAGCTTTATCTACGTTTTTTAAAATACTCTTACACAGAGGCCTTCGTGGCGCAAGGGTGTGACTGTAACACGACGGTTGTGGGTTCGATCCACACTCATAGAAACGCATTATTATTTCCTTCTTATTTCTTTGCTTTGACACTAAGGCAAACATCCCGACGCTGAGTTTCGCCACTCAATACGTAACGCCTCAAAAAAAAATCGGCGGAAAGTGGGGAACGGAGTGTCATGTGTAACACTACGTTCCTTTTGCCTACCCTGATGTATACGGGATACAGCGTAAAGCTTTTCGCAGAACAGATGTACTCAACGGACTGATGTTATTGTGGGACTTATCGAAGGGTACCTCTCCACCTAAGTTGAGACGCCGCAGGATCAGTCGCGTATGCCACTACAACACCTCGGTCAGCCTATTGTGGGCCGCCACCGCCATAGGGTGAGTAGGCTGCGGGTACCCTAGAAGCAAATGACATCAGCTACGTGGAACTAAATATAATGGAAAAATGTATATTATTATAAAAAATGGAAAAAGCGCTTAAATTTAAATTGTTATATATTCTTAACAGGGCAATTGGTACGATCGATAAAATTAACTAAGCGAGTGGTGCCAATTTGGCCGGTGCCCGTGACCGCGTAGACTAGGGCGTGATCGCATCACGCCGCGGCTGTTGGTCGTATAGCTATTTGTCTTAGAAGTAGAACATCGTAAATTATTAACTACTTAAACTTAAATTATTTAAAATATTTTAACTTTAGGTTGTTATTAATTTAGTGACTTCGAATAGAATTATTATTATTAGCTTATTTATACGTTACTTGTATTTTATTTGTTTTAGTACGCTTATTACACACTTTTCAGCTGTATCCTGCACACAGCAGGGTAGACAGAGGGAACCTAATGTCACTCTTAGTTGTCTGTTAAGACACTCCGTTCCCCATTTTATGCCGGATTCTGAAGGCATTGGGTGTTGAGTGGCAGAACTGAACGCCGCGCTTTGCCACGACACCAGAGCAAAGAAATGGAAATATACTTTTAATTAAATATTTCATCTCCTCGTGTGGGTATCGAACCCACAACCAGTTGGTTTTACAGTCACACTTTGTGCCACTGCGCCACGACTGGCCTCTATGCATGTATAAACTTGCTTTATTCTTTATCACGTGAATTGCAATTGTTAGAATTACTAAATTTATCATAAATATTAAATTAAAAACATTAATGAACCCTCTTATTATTATGCAAAAATATTTTAGTTTGTTACTGGATGTTAAATAAATTCTCGTAATAAAGACGAAAATGAAACGCCACAACCAAGAGAATGGTGGCTTAATTTGAAACGATCCCTCATACATAGTGAGGAGCTTCCTAGCATACAAAACAGCGTTATTCCTTCACGCTATACAATATCAATTTCCGAATACAATACGAAGAGAAATATATTTTTATGATATATTTTTTGACGATTTTAGAATTATGGGAAAAGTTGTAAAAGTTTTAACTTCTCTAATCAATTTATTTAAAATAATTGAGTAATAAGTGAAATAAAGAATTAAATAAACTATCTGTACTGGGAGCAATAGCAAGTAGGCAAATTCGTAGTATTTATGATATCTGTGATAAAATAAATTATGCATTATACTTTATATTTTTAGATAAGAAAAATATATATATAACTTATAGACTTCGATTCGGACAACAGTCTTAGACAGATAGAACGGGATTTTTCACCACCCAACAAACATTTATTTTTTGGTGGTCTAAACACACACCAACTTCCATTTCCGCACTCGAATCCAAGACATTACGGGTGGAGTAGCAAAACTAAACGCCATACTTTATTTACCCGTGTGGAAAACTGAAAATAAGTCCCTCCCATGCACATCAAACCCACAACTACTACGTTTGCAGTATGTCAGACGCTGTCGTCATTACGCCACGACGGCCTGACACACCATTTTTTAAATTATTAATTAAATGAAGAGGCCTCTTTGACCTACATTGCAATATGTTGTCTAAAATATGATAGAGAAGCTATAGTACTTAATACTGCAGTTGAAAACTAACATTAATTACCAAGCTTTCAAAAGGACTACAGGCCATATTTTATATAAGTTTTCCTTTCCCTATTCCTAATAACATTAACGTTTTCCTTTCTCTACAGATATATTTTTAGCTTCTTACAATATAATACACGAATAACGTGACCGGGATTTTTATTATAGCCGGCTTCTAGTTATATTAGTGCGGGTTAAGTGCTAGCTGCTAAAATGAAATATAATATTTTTAAAATTACATCGCTTTTATCATTAAACTAAATATTTATTTGAGTTTGCAAAATAAATAAAAAATGTTATATAGTTGTATTTTGGGGAACAGAGTGTCTTAACACTAGGTTCCCTTTGCCTACCCTGCTGGGTGCGGGATACGGCGTGAAGCTGATTTGTATTCTTGGTGAAGAAAACTCAATCTGCTATCTGGTGTTTCAATATGGTGTTTTGTCGTTTTTGGATAAATATACTTTTGAAAAGTGATTAATCTTGCAAAGCAGGGTACGTAGAAAAGTCTAGTGTAAAGGACACTTCGTCTTCCGGCTTAATCTGAAATATTACATATTGAATAGCAGAAAAATGAAAAAAAAATCATTTCGCCGAGTAGGGAATTGACCAAAAGCCAACGCGTTTACAGTCGGACATTGACCCAATGCGCCACGATAGCCTAGATTAATTTATAAAATGAAATAATTCTAAATACTTGGTACCAAGGAAACCTTATTCCTTTGATATTTATAAGTTTCTTATACCATATCAAAATACGAATACACAAAAACACATACCTATCTATGTATATTTTACAAAAGTATCACATTTAACAGTATAATCGTACAATAATGATTTCACCCCTATATTAAAAAACTATAGTATAACTAAGCTTAACTAACCTTTACAAAATTAACTTACTTAACAATTACCGCTAGAAGGCTTTTACCCATAGCGAGTGTTGAAATATGTATGCAGTCTAATCGACCCTTGTGAGTTTACATACCTATTTATATTTATTATGCCTTTCGCTAGTACTATGAAAGTATTATATGAAGGTATTTTATAGATTTTTTTGTATTCTAAGTAAAATTAAATTAAATCAAAATCAGCTTCACGCTGTATCCCGCACACAGCAGGGTAGGCAGAGGGAACCTAGTGTTAACGACACTCCGTTCCCCACTTTCTGCCAAATTCTGGAGGCATTGCGTGTTGAGTGGCAGAACTCAACGCCGCGCTTAACCTCGACACCAGAACGAAGAAATGGAAATATAAATTTAAGTAAGTATTTCATCTCCTCGAGTGGGGATTGAACCCACAACCAGTCGGTTTTACAGTCACACCTCGTGCCACTGCGCCTCGACTGGCCTGGTATTCTAAGTATATTAATTATATTTCACATTATAAATAATATTTAACGTTTATTATTTTTACTATATATGTAAATTAATATAATTAAAAAATACATTAATACTACTATAAAATGTTATTTGATCTACATATTTATTTATTTTTTTTAAATATCATTTTTAATTTAAGTTATTTATACACTTTAGCAAGTCTAAAATGTCCTTTATTATATATGCTTGTGAAATTTCATCGTAGCGTTTTACCAAGACCACCGCATTATTAAAGTGCAGAAATGTATGTCTTTGAGTCTCGTTAAAACAAACTAAGTCTTGCTTTCTGCTATTTTTCTCTCTTAGTTTGAAGATACGTAAGTTAATTACAAAGAAAATAACTTTGAAAAATGTAAAAAAAATTCAAATGGAATAAAAATCATATACGTTCATTTTGTAGTAAACATGTTTTTAAAAAGAAATATGTTAAAAAATATTTCTTAATTCTCACTGAGGCTGTCGTGTGTGGCGTGTCATGCTACACATCTGACGGTAAAGGCAAGTTGTTGTAGGTTCAATAACTACTCGGAGTTCGAATTCAGTTCACATTTACTACTATAAATACTTATGAAATTCTATGTAAAAATAGTCTCTAGTACGTGTACAGAATTTCAATATACCTATATTAAGAAATGATTTAAAACTTAAATTACACTAAATTTAATGTGTATTTTAAAGTATTTAACGTTGTTTGATTTAACATTGATTTGTACAATGAAAAGTGATTTTATATAACTGTTCTACTGTAGCCCATGTGTTATTTGCTCTCGTAATTCCACAGATCCAATTAACGTCTTAGATTCTCAACTAGTGAAACAAAAATACATTCTACACTCTTTACCTTTTAAATTTTAAATAATCACACTAAAAGATGTCTTTTACAACTACAAAAACATCATTTATTGTGACAAGAGATAATTATCAACATTGTGTATGTGTGTGAAATGGAGGATATTATATTTTTAATTTTAATGCCAAATGTCATTGAGAACCCATAGTGTAAGACTAAGTCATTGTGCATGATGAAATCGGGATAGATGGCCCACTCTTTGAAAAGGCCTATTTTCAAAAATATTTTTTTTTATGAATAATTAAGGAATAATTGATTTTTGGACTGGTTGTGGGTTCGATCCCCACTCAAGGAGATGAAATATTTACTTAAATTTATATTTCCATTTCTTCGCTCTGGTGTCGAGGTTAAGCGCGGCGTTGAGTTCTGCCACTCAACACGCAATGCCTCCAGAATTCGGCAGAAAGTGGGGAACGGAGTGTCTTAACACTAGGTTACCTCTGCCTACCCTGCTGTGTGCGGGATACAGAGTGAAGCTAAAAAAAAAAATAATAATTAATTTCTTTGGATTTAGCTAGTTTCATCTTTTATTTTGGAGATTTTTTTTGACTTATCATTTACAGATTTTACAGAATTTGTGTGTGCAATGTGGATAGTAGCCACATTGTAATAATATTAAGAAGTATTTTTTTATAAATTCAAGCAAATTTATGATGTCAAATGCCACCAAGTAACTTACATCGAATTTTTTAAATTATTTTGCATTTGATTAATCTTTGGATGTTATCTTAGTTTTTGTTAGAAAAAGAAATTAAAAATGATGTTAGAATATAAATCTAATATGATATTTTTATTGATGCTTGGCCTTGGCTTACTATCAAATATTTATCTTTTTTATTATACATGTCTGCAAGGGCTTCATCGTAATATTTACTAAGATAACAATTACTTCTTATATTTGTGTTGTGTTATTCTTTCTTAAATTTTCGTTTTTCTTTTGTAATTTCAATAATAATTTTCTAGTCTAACCTAGTTTTTATTGACACTCTTTCAATCATTTAAAATAACTGAAGGATTTTTCTTAACACGAAGTCCTCTAGTTCTGACCCGCAATAAATGAGATGCATAAATATTTAAAGGATGCCATTAATAAAAAACTAGGCAGGCGCGCGTCGGGCTCGCCCACCGAGGGTTCCGTACAAAAATTTGCGGTCTCGAGCTTTTTTCTGAAATTCAAGCTTTGCTTAGCCAGAGCCCTTTCATCAGATACCTGACTTGGACTAGCGGCTTTAATAACCTTTTCAAGGCTATTATTTTTTAGGCTTTAACCACAAATCTTTAGTTTTCAATTTGTTTTCCTTAACTAGTTCTACCTATAGATTGAGCTAGAGCTGCTAAATTTCATAATTCTAGGTCAACCGAAAGTACCCTGTTAATTTTGATTCCCTTTATAGTATATAAATGCGCGTTTTTTGCGATATAAACGGCCATATCTTTTTTTTAAGTAAATGTAGACATACATTTTTTTCATGTAATCCATTGTATTCAATTTTGATTACTGAATTAAATTATATTATTATTAAAGGAATGTCATTATTGTGATTAATTAGGATATGACTAATATTCGTATACTGTGAGTCTCTGCATACATAGGCATCGGCATTCACGAAAGATGTGTTTGCAAGCTGGTTTCCAGATGATATGATGTCCACAAATATGAAGTAGCCGGAGTGGAGCTACTTCTGCATGTATTAATTTAGACTGGATTTGTTTTGAAAATTCCTGCTGATTTTAATTGGACCATTGAAAAGGCTTGCCTGGAGACACAGACCCATTACGTGGACAGCATCTTACCTAGCTTCTAAGCTCTACTTCTGTCAGCCAATGAAAGTATGAATCAAATATTTAATACACCCTTGCTGTCTACTTATCTATCAATATATTAAAATGTTAAAAAATCACAACCTAAGGCATCTGTCCTTGGAGAATTCGAGGTGACTATCTTTTAAGCTAGGAATATATGCCCTTTTATTTATTATTTTAAATAAATACAAAAAAAGACAATGATTGATTATTGGCTTCTAAATGTGTTTTTAATGCTTCAATCAACACGATAAAAATAAAATGTGAGCCATTGCTTCACAACTGCGTGATAAAGTATCACGCAGTTTTAGAGTCCATGGCAAATCTATTCACAGCGGAAAACATTCGACCTGCGTAACAGAATATTCAAAAGAATGTGTCGAGGGATTGGCGCATGTAGAATGTATTTAAAAACCTTTTCCCAATTCCTTTTTTTTTATTGGACTTTTAGAAAGTGCGGCATCTATCCCATTGAGGCATATCCCGGTTTTACCCTATGCATTCTTATATTAAAAAGAGTTTTTTTTTGTAATGTGTTCGTAATAAAATATAACTCGCCTTTATTCTAACACTACTCAACAGACACAAAATAATATAAGTACATGGGGATAATTAGTAAAAGTTCAATGACTCTGTCGGACATTTTCGTAGGTCAAAGTATGACATTTAGATGCTTAGTTGGGATGATGTGTTGTTTTGCAACTTATTATAAACTTTTTGTTGATTATTATATTAAATAAAAATATAATATTTTTTATTTAGTATCTGTACTATACAATATATACATAGTGTACATTATAAATATTATTATTATTGTTTTATAATTATAAAAGGGGAGCACAATTAAATAAATTAAAGTTATTCACATTTAATTATACCTACATAAATGGACAACGGAATGACGTAACACTAGGTTCCCTCTCCCTATCATGTCGTGTGTGGAATACAGGGTGAATCTGATTTTTTTTTAAGTAAATAAAAATAGACAATACTTTATAACTTAATTTTAATGTCCAAAAGGACTGACAAAAGTCATAAACTTTGTCATAAAATTCAGTTGTACAGAACATCACTATTTTCCATATTCAATCTTGAGATTTTATAGTACATAATATATAAATCTTTTGGTGAGTAGAAATACTATGTAAAATTCATTTATCATATACCTATTTCATTTTTAATACTGTAAAATAAAGTAAATAAAAAACATAAGAAACTATACTCTATGCTCTACTGTTTAGACATTTTATAGAAGTTTTAGTTGGATAATGGACTCAAACCACATCGGTCGAATCACAAAATAGAAATAAAAAACATTTTAAATTAAAAAGAAGAAAAGAATAAAGCTTTCTTCTTAATTGTTTAAGATGACGTTAATTTATTTTCTCAAAAAGAAAGATTTTAAACAACGTACATTTGATTATTTCTATATACTATACTGAAATTCAGAACTACAGCTTCATATAATAATTGATATAATAGGCCAGTCGTGGCGCATTGGCACAATGTGTGGCTGTAAAACCGACTGGTTTTACAGCCACACATTGTGCCAATGCGCCTACCGGCTGTAAAACCGACTGGTTTTACAGCCACACATTGTGCTGGTTGTGGGTTCAATCCCTACTCGAGTAGATGAAATATTTACTTAAATTTATATTTCCATTTCTTCGCTCTGGTGTCGAGGCAAAACGCGGCGTTGAGCCCTGCCACTCAACACGCAATACCTCCAGAATTCGGCAGAAGGTGGGGAACGGAGTGTCTTAACACTAGGTTCCCTCTGCCTACCTGGTGTGTGCGGGATACAGGGTGAAGCTGATTTATTTATTTAATTTAAATATTATTAAATTAACAAATACACAAATATTATCATTTAAATGAAAACCGTGCAATTATATATTCGCTTTTTTCCACAATAAAGTATGAATGATAAGTTTTTAAAGCGTCACTTTAACTATAAAAGGCCGGCACTAAAGAGGCAACATCTTTTGTACTCCAATGTTTAGTAATTTTTTTCAACAAACCAAGCGTACTTTTTATAAAAGACGTCGAGGCACTTAGGAAAATATTTCCTTAAGTGAAAATGCAAGCAGATCAGACGTTGTTACTAAATAAATATTTAGCTTTTCTCTTATAACTGTAAACAAGATAAGACATTTTCTTTCTTGGCAAATACAGTTATTACACTCTACTGCAGCATTTTCCTGATATAGAATAAGATTTTTCTTTGCAAACATTATATTATTGTTTTCTATGTTTAAAGAAACAACAATAAGACTTTTTATCTCTTTTAATCTTTATCTTGTTAAAAAAATCTAAACCGGACAAGCGCGAGTCGGATTCGCCTACCGAGGGTTCCGTAAAAAAATTGGAGATCTTGAGCTTTTTCTGAAAATCAAGCTCAGCTTGATAGCCAAAGTTTTTTTATGTGATACCTCACATGGACTAGCGACTTTAATATTAAATTTTGCCCCCTTTTAAGACTATTATTTTTTAGAATTTAACCAGAAATGTATAGTTTTCAGATTTTTTTTGAACGAGTACTACATGTAAATGCTAGCTGCCAAATTTCATATTTCTACCGGACGTTCCCTATTATTTTGATTCCCTTTATAGTGTCTTGTCTTGACAGACAGACAAACAAATATACAGACAGATGGACGGACAACAAAGTGATCTTATCTTATGAGGATTCCTTTTTTCCTTAAAAGGTACGGAACCCTAAAAATAACATTCAGGACTGCTTAACCGATTCTAATGGAACAACAACTGAAAGAGGGGATTTTGGGGGCAACATATAGGCTACCTTTCATCAAGGAATTCCCGTGGGATCGGAGTACTCAAGACAAAATGCGAGTTTGTCGTGCGCGCTAGCCTACCGCCTACCTTGATAAATATGAAATAACTAAACATTTTTCTAGAACTTAAATACCCAAAAGCTTTCAAATACGATTTATTAAGTATTAACAATATAGATAACCATACAAAAATAATTAAACAATTTTCCCTAAATACATTTAAATAATATTTAATCAATATTCGTATTGTTTAAAAAATAAAAATATTAATAAAAAATTAAGTATGCACATATATACATACATATGAAAATGTTGATGTGAATTTTAAAAGGATCATTATAATTTAAAAAAGTCGTAGTTGGGATCATATTTGCAGTAAATAATCTTCTGCGCATATGTTGTTCGTTTATCTGTAAGGTACAGATAAACGAACAACCATTTGCGCAACCATTTGTGTAAGTACTTTAACACTAGATTCCCTCTGTCTACCCTGCGGGATACGTGCGCGTAGCGTGAAGCTGATATGTTTATTTAATATTTTTAATTTTATAGTTAATTATATTTATTATCATACTATAGTTAATATATAATTTCTTCTGTTATAAAACAAGAGAAAAAAAAACACAAAGGTTTGAAAAATATTTATCTATATTCTATTTTTATCTGTAAGCCTAAGTTCTATCCAGGGACTCACGGAACATAAAACTAACACTATCACGCAACATTACACAAAATGAGTCCGTCCGTTCACGTTATGATATCACTCGCACACAACACATTAGCATAATGTCCAAGTTTCTTGAAAATAAATATACTGAGCTTACTGTTGGAGGCCTCTCTACCTCTTTGGGGCAAGTAACTATTTGAATAACAAAAGCTATTTCTATTATGGTGTTTTGAATTTAGAAATTTACTTACGATGGGTTGGGAAATGGGAAACCAGAATTTTATAGTTGGCCAGTGGGACTGACCCACTGAGGATATCGAACTCAGAACCATCACGTTTTACGGATATGGCGGACCACCGCTGTTCCATTGCGCCACGAAGCAGTCAAAATTTATAAGGAAAAGGTATTACTAGATAACTACGAAATATTGTATCAAACAAAAGCTAAGATGGAGTGGTATAAATATAAAATTCTGTCTGTGGAGAGCACAACATACTGATTTATTCTGTCTATAAATAGTTTATATTTTGAAACTGATTACTTAATGTTTATATTTATTTATGTTTTGTTTTTATATAAAATTGTAAAAAATGACAATTAGTCACTAGGCAAGGAATTTAATTTGAAAAAAAAGATACACTATTCATGTTTCATATTTAAAAAGTATATATTTTTCTTATTAAACAAAATTTAATTATTAGATACAGGTTTTTTTAATACTTCAAGGAAGTATAAAATGTTTCAAATATATTAAATATTTAATTGTAAATGTTTCAAATATTTAAATATTTCATTTCCTCTAGTAGGAATCGAACCTATAACCTGTTGCGTGCTCTGACTATGTCGCATTTAATTTTGTCATAGAGTGAATTAAATAATATCCAGGCAAGAAACAAACCCAACCCCTTATATTATCTTTATACATATTGATATAACGATGTTGCTTAGCTTATGTTGCTGACCTAGGCTACTAATGCATTTTTAACTTAAACAATAAGTGAAAGATTCTATATCACCTAACGTAGATTTATGCATAAAATAACAAAGTCTTATTATAATAATATAATAGTAACTATACTAAAAAGACAAAATCTATAAACATCGACCAAACTTCATGTCAAACATAAAAATAATTGTCAATTTGCATCTGTTTTCTAGCGATACAGTCTTAATAATATATTTTTAAAGCAAAATAAATAAATAAATAGTTGACTATATATATAATGCGTATAACATGTATATTAACGACAATCTCTAGATTGAATAGATATATGAAACAATCTAAGATTGACGTTGGAGATAGGTTATTAATATTGGGCGTAAAAAAAATCAGCTTCACGCTGTATTCAGTACACAGCATGTTAGGCAGAGGGAACTTATTTTTAAGATATTCCGTTCCGTCCACTTTCCGACGAGTTCTGGAGGCATTGCGTGTTGAATGGCGGAACTCAACGGCGGGCGTTGCCTCGACACAAGAGCAAAAAAATGAAAATATAAATGTAAATAAGTATTTCACTTCCTCGAGTGGAGATCGAATTCACAACCAGTCGATTTTACAGTCACACTTTGTGCCCCTGCGCCATGACTGGCCTGAAACTGGCAACATGTATGTTATTAGCATATATATGGGACAAGAATAATAATAAAAATATTGAATGAATTCACGAACACCTTAGTCGAAGGAAGGATTTTCCTCCAGCTTTACAAATCCTAGTAATCTGGATCAAACGGGTAAACGTGTCATGCTCTTATATATGCGTATTATATATTCTGAGCTTTACTCGCTATATAAGCGTGCTTAGCGAAAATCTAATCTTTCCCGACCAACCTTTACGTCACTTAAAATATATTTATTTCTATCATCCAATAAATAATAACAAAAACATATCCAAATATGGAATTACAATATTTAACCTTCAAATATTTATTATTTCATTTTAAAACGGGAGGGCCTTTGTTCTAAAATATTGTTAAAATGTTCAGTTTTCGATACTTTTGCTTTTTTAAAAGAAAAGAAAAATAGTAACGAAAATATTTTAAAACGTAAACATAAAGATATGTAAACTCGTGAAGTGACCTTTGGAAGGGCTCTTCTAGCCCTTCAAACAGCATAACATTTAATTGATATCAATGAGGGGACCCTACTAACCCTCGTCACTGCTAGCTATTTAGTGAACTTTACTGATAGACCGAGATCAATGTTCATTTCACACTTCACAAAAACTATACGTTAATTAAGCAAAACGCTAGAACAAGGAAGGCATGGTCGAAAAAAATATATAAATATCATGTCATGGAGCAGTTGAGATGCATTTTGTCAAACTTCCCAACAGCGCTGTGCTAATGTTAAAGCTGTAAAATTATTTGATAAACAATTAGGACTGTGAAATGTGCTGATATTTCTTTTCATCTAGCCACCAGAGTAGACTTTGTCTACTATTTAAATAGCCAACACATATCTATGGACAGGCCCACGACAGTACCAAAAAGGTATTATTTATTAATTGTGCATTCCAATTTACGTTCCCAAAATCCAATGTTATATAAACAAGGTGACAGCTTTTCGGCTAAAGTCTTTTGAATATCGTGATAACGAACCAGCTTGTTATAGGTTTTTAATTTTCAACTGCAGTAACAGCTGTGCTGGGGAAAATTGACCTAGATTCAACATTTTGTAAGTAAATAAAGTAACTTACTTGTTTAACCGTAACAAAGTCCTCTGACCTCTTTTAGTATTTAAGCAGTAAATTGTTTAGGGAACACTTAAACCAAAATTACTATTTCAAACGTATTCCTATACAATGGAAGTAAAAACGAATAGAACTTCTTTGGTATTAATTTTTTTCTGTCATATTTAATCTTAAAAGATTACACGTTTTAATTCCCATCACAACCTTGTCAGCGACTAATCATGTTGTCTAAACAAAGCAATAAAGTTTAATAAACGAAATATATGGAATATTCCAATGACAATATCCTTGAATTTTTTTCTTAGATTACAGCCTGACCTCTCAATTATTGGAATAAAGATGATACTAAAAATAAACGCGTTACTTAGCTCTACATTCCGATCTTATTCCGATAGTTATTTAAATGATATTTTTAAATCTCATGATTGCTTTTCCATAGCTTTTGCCAAAGCCTAATTGATGTTTCCAAATGTTTTTGTTTTTCATTTTATAATAACGATGTATAAAATGAAATTTTAATATTTTCTTAACATATTTAGTGGTCGGAGCTCTATATATTCATAACGCAATGCGTAAGACGGCCTCCCCAATTGGACTCAAAACTTGAGCAATTCATTCTATCTCGTTGTTAAGCCTTGAAAATAAAACTCTTTCAACAAACTTTTGTCGTAAACCAAGAAGTTCGTTTTAATAGACATTAGTTACTGTTATCAAGATATAAAGGAAATAAAACTTTATACCTAAAATGTATTTATTCTTTTTAGGGTTCTGTATCTCGAAAGGTAAAAACAGAACCCTTTAGTAATAGAATATTTGCCTATTTTATATGCCTACTAATATCGAAAATTATAGTATATATTTTTTGCTAGTTACGTACATATCTCCACGGGTACATTTGTATAATGTGTATATTTGTATCTATAATGAATACGTTTATCGGAAATCACAATATATTCACTTGTTCACTTACTAAACGAAAGTTATCTTTCTAGTAACACCGTTACATAGAGAATAAATATACAACCACGAGAAATATGGAATACTTTATTTACAACAAAAATATAGGTCAGTCGTGGCATTTATTCGCTCTGGGAATAAAGTCAAGCGTGGCGTTGAACTCCAATCACGAAATGCCTCCAGTATTCAGGGCAAAGTGTTAGCAACACTAGGTTCCCAGGTTTCCTCTGCCTATTCTGCTATCCGGGATACAACGTGAAGCTAAAGAAAGAGGAAATATTTTATTTTACAAATAGTACTAGTGACCTGACCGCGGCTTTTCCCGCTTGAATTACATGGTTATTCATTTAAGAAATAGAGATATTACAAACAGCCTTAATTATTAATTAATTCATTTGGATAAGTATTCGCGATATTCTTTGTAAAAGAGCTAATAAGAGTTCCTGTACAGTTTGAAATTAGTTACGTATATTATTAGTTAAATATATAATTGGTCAATATGTAGGTATTACAGAGTACACATAGAAAGCATGTTTTAGACATTTTTATATAAATAAATCAAATCAGCTTCACGCTTTAGGAACGGAGTGTCTTAACACTAGGTTCCCTCAGCCTATCCTGCAGTGTGCGGTATCCCGTTAAGTTAGCAACCTAACTTACCAGGATACCGCTCCGTTCCCCACTTTCTGCCGAATTCTGGAGCCATTGCGTGTTGAGTGGCAGAACTCCACGCCGCGCTTGTCCTCGACACCAGAGCGAAGAAATGGAAATATACGTTTAAGTAAATATTTATTCTCCTAGAGTGGGGATCGAACCCACAACCAGTCGGTTTTACAGTCACGATCTGTGCCCCTGCGCTACGACTGGCCTCGAATTTTTATATAATCTATGAAATAATCAACATTTTCGGTCCAGTTTCATCAATGGAGATACGAGTACACCACTCTTATTAAAGTTGTCATTTTGTATCAAATTAAGTACAGGTAAAAAATTGTATTTTTTCTGCGACACAAATACAATAAATTATCAATTTTTGGAAAATAATTTTGAAATATTTCTTTATATGTGCCGTAATTTTAACTTCTTACCAAATTTCGTAATTGTATATCAACGGAAAGTATACTATAATTTTGATAGAAAATGCGACAAATAACGAAGCCTCAAATAACGAACCCTTGTATCATTTGATTGCAGTGATTTAGAAGATAGATTTTTTTGTGCTCTAAGGGAATATAGACTTGAACAATGAAATATCTAAACTTTAAGCGATTTTGTAAAAAATAGTCTTGACAGATGGACAGACACACAAACAACAAAATTGTCTTATAAGAATTTTGAGGTATGAACCCTAAAATACCCTTGGCATATACATACACGCACAGGTGCAATAGTGCAATGTCGGTACGTGTCGCTTGTAAGTTATGAAATAATACTGCGGGATATTTATATACACAGTGTCAGAGCATTTTTTTCTTGAGACACAATTTTTTAAAGGTTACTCTCAAAAAAAATTTTTTTACGTTTTATAAAAAAAATATTAATCAGACAAACGAAGAAATGAACGAACGGACCGAATAACCTATTCAAAGAAATATCACGTTAAAATATAGAGTATTTTTTTAATATTAAGTCATTCTTTATCTCTCTCTGTGTTGAAATAATTACGACTTAAGCTAAACTTTTAAGAAGGTAATCTTCACCAACAATTCAATTTTGTATACTTTGTAGTTAGTACTATGAACAATTGTACTTTAAAAATACATGAATAGTCAAATAATTAATATGTTTCTAAAGTCCAGTGGTGGCGCAGCGGCACGAGGTGTGACTGCAAAACCGACTGGTTGTGGGTTCGATCCCCACTCGAGGAGATGAAATATTTAATATTTCCATTTCTTCGCTCTGGTGTCGAGGTTAAGCGCGGCGTTGAATTCTGCCACTCAACACGCAATGCCTCCAGAATTCGGCAGAAAGTGGGGAACGGAGTGTCTTAACACTAGGTTCCCTCTGCCTACCCTGTAAGTAGTACCCTGAAGCTGTTTTTTTTTTTTTTTTTTTATTTCTAAAGTCATTCTTTTGCCCAGAATATTACCAGCGTGATCCTCAAATCGATGCTTTATGCACAGCGCCATCTATTTAAGGCTTAAAGTTAAGCTGTAACTGTTCGAACAGTTAAAACATGCTGTTTTTATGTTAATTTTCACCTCACATAAAATTATATTAACCGAAACGATGTTGTGCTAAAATATTAAAATGATTAATATTCTTCCGGACGAAATTAATGTTTAACCCAACAGTATGTTTTATGTGTTATCAAGATTCGTTAGTACCTACTATTTGTTGTCAATAGATAGCGTTACATGTGTCTATTTCTACTGGCTCAAATATCAACTTCTTAAAAACTTAAATACATATATATTTTGATAGATTAAAGCGATTACAATGAAATAAAAACTAAAACCTACTCTGAATTACTTGCAATTTTTGTGTATAAAAGTTGCTTAAACTTATTGTGTACTTTTTACGTGATACGTGATTACATAAACAGACAAATAGATAAACAGACAAAAAATCCAAAAAAATTGGAAATGGATTCTGTTACTTATCCTTTAACACTCTGGCTATTTTTTTTAAATATTTTCAATGTTCTATAATAAAATGTATTATAATAACGACTTTTCTACAGATTTATTATAAGTATAGATTAAATTAGAACTATGTTAGTTTACATTAATATTATATCAGAAATTAAATATAATTAATATTTTAAGTGACTTTTAAAAACTATTTTTTGATTTTTTGAAAATTTAACATATCGTCCTATTTTACAAATAAAAATTTACATACTCAATAATTCATATTATGATGTTATACTTATTAAAAGTATTGCATTGGTAAATCGATGTATATGTCTATTTTAATATAATGAATGACCTTCGTGTCTACCAGTTGACCAATCTTTGTAAGTGAAGTTTTTAATTTTTTATTACTTATTGAAAACTAATTTTATAAAAACGATAAATAGTTCACATTATTATTTATTAAGTAATACTAAAGTTCAATTAAGTTTATTATAACATCATTAAATAAGTCCTAATGTGTTTTACAAATAAAACTTCAAATAATTATTGAGGGATATGTGAAATCTAATTTTATATTATAAAGCTCGACATTCATATAGAATTCCGGCGGAAAATAGTGAACGGAGTGTCCTGGGAACCTAGTGTCAAGACACCCCGTTCCCCACTTTCTGCCGAATTCTGGAGGCATTGCGTGATGAGTGGGAGAACTCAACGCCGCGCCGCTCAAAGTCCTCGACACCAGAGCGAAGAAATGGAATATAAAATTAAATAAATATTTAATCACCTCGAGTGGGGATCGAATCCACAACCAGTCATTTTTGCAGTCACACTTCGTGCCCTGTGATGATAAAAATAAGCACTTGTTAATATTGCATTTCTTTTTTTTATTAAATAATATAAATGTCTCTTACACAAACAAAAATCTTAATCTTTTTACATATAGTATAAGAAATTATAAAGTTTAGGCGTTGCGCAAAATATTAAATAAGCGTGAATTTTCCTTAGCTCCAGTATAAAAGCCATCTCTGAAAGTTCATTCCGTTGTAGGCGCATATCCTTTATATTTACACATAATAATTGGAGCATAACCTTTTGCTCACAATTTTCTTTGCGATATTGACGTTGTTATTATACTACGTGACGAATACATATTTTCTTAAATCGTAAAAATTGATTCTCTTTTCTTTATATCCATAAATATATATGTATTTTTCATGAGACCAGTCGTGGCGCAGCGGCGCCAGAGTGTTAGGTTGAGGGTTGTAAATACGACTGGTTGTGGGTTCAATTCCCATGCGAGGATATTAAATATTTAATATTTCCAAAGCTTCGCTCTGCTTTCAAGGCAAAGCGCGGCGTAGAGTTACGAAGTCAACATAAAACAACAATAAAAAATATATTATTTTTATATTCCATAGACTTTATTTTATAACATATATACATGCAATACAAATAAAGTATTTTTTTCTTCTAAATTGATTCAGAATTCAATTACATTTATATTTTAAATATTATTTTTACTTGCTATCCAACTGAACCCAACCATAAGTTACTGTTCGTTAGTATTCTAACGGCGATGTGAAGAATTGATTGATTTTATGTGAAACTAGACATATGTTCGTAATGCCTGACCTAGGCTACCAAGTATATACTAGCCTTTTCAAATGAATTATAAAGTAGTTAGAAGAATTCATATTAAAAATTGAAAATGTTCTTTCCTTAGTACACAGTACTGTATTCATTTTTCTCTAACATGATTGACATGATATATAACTATACTAAAATAATCAACCATTTTCACTAGAGTTATAAAAAGGAAGCGAGCGGGGACGGGGGTATAAATATGTAACTACGTAATTATTCGATATAAATACAAGTACAAAAATATTGTAAATATTGTAAAAATATTGTACAACTTGGTTACTATAAAACCTACACAAAACTCAAAGCAAACATTTTAAAGAGGCATAACAAAAGAATTGTCGCTGAACCGTAAATTAACGTGTGAAATAACTAAAATTTCACAAATTTTACTCTTTGAAAGCTGTCGGCCTAATTTAACACTCCGCGCAGCTCGGCTGAGTTATTATTTTCATATTCTGCGTGTCGCAAACTCGAAATTT
The DNA here is from genome assembly GCA_013421005.1 of Heliconius erato x Heliconius himera. Lineage (NCBI taxonomy): Eukaryota > Metazoa > Arthropoda > Insecta > Lepidoptera > Nymphalidae > Heliconius > Heliconius erato x Heliconius himera. The sequence goes on along the minus strand of JAATLQ010026449.1, from coordinate 1,471 downwards.
GGGTGAATTTTCAAACTTTATTTCAAAGAGGAGGTGTCGGCAAAGTGCCTATGCAATTAGCACGTAAAACGATTAATAATATTTCACTTTAGATTGTATGATATTTTTAACTATAAAGTATTTAAGTTACCTACGATCAACTTTTTTGATGTATTTGAGTTTTAGATATGTATGTAGATAAGTGAGGCCAGTCGTGGCGCAGGAGCACAAAGTGTGCCTGTAAATCGACTGGTTGTGGGTTTGATCCACACTCGAGGAGATGAAATATTTATTTCCATTTACATTTTCATTTCTTCGCTCTGGTGCCGAGGGGAAAGCGCGGCGTTGAGTCCCGCCACTCAACACGCAATGCCACGATATGGCGGAAAGTGGGGAACGGAGTGTCTTAACACTAGGTTCCCTCTGCCTACCCTGCTGTGTGCGGGATACAGCGTGAAGCTGAAAAAAAAATGTAGATAAGATAAGCAAAAATATTAACTTTACATTTGTGTTTGTTTCACTTACAAGCTAAATATATACCTAATAGATAAACACATGTATCGTGATCATCTTATTAAATACTAGACTAACATCCGCGAAGGCTTTGCTGGAATAAACCAGTTTCGAAAACTACGAAACGTATCTAGCCTTGCTAGCTTAACGCAACCCACACATAGTAGGAACAGACACACCGTCTCCATCAAGGCAATTCAGTTCTCGAATTATCGCCGAATTCTGGAGGCAATTTTGTGATAAGTGGCGCAATTCAACGCCGCGCTTTTCTTCGTTACCAGAACGAGGAAATGAAAATATTGAACATGTCATTTCCTCGTGTGGGAATCGAACCTACAACCTATCGCGTTTGCAGTCTCAATAAGTATTAATATATTAAATTAATTGAATTTGGCTCGTACAATGTATATTATCTATATATAAATATTTAAGTAAGGCCAAACAGCTACTACACGTAAAACACAATATTCGAGCATATAATAGATGTATTGATAGTTATTCTGATGTGAAGTAGCTCATTCTGTCCTGGGACGTCGGTCTATTTCTGTTCTAGTCGTTGAGTGATCTTCAATCTAACTAGAAGCAAATGGCATATTTATTGTTAAACAGCCAATTTATAAATATCTTTGACTATACACTACTTTAAGATGAGAACAAATACTCCACAGAACACTACAGAATTAGTGTCATCGTGTTAAGAGCTCTTCAAAAAATAGATAAGAGACTCTAGATTAAGTACACCTCTACAAGCTATCTCGAGATGAAAAATTCATTAAACCGTTTATATTTTTTTATATTTCACTAAAGTTCCCTACTAATATTTTGCGTCCCGTAATCACGGCCCCTCCTCTTATGTAATTTATACTATAAGAACTATTCTTATATATATATATATATATATATATATATATATATATATATATATATATATATATATATATATATATATATATATATATATATATATATATATATATAT
>JAATLQ010026448.1:43891-58469 GCA_013421005.1 Heliconius erato x Heliconius himera | reverse complement strand
ATAGAGGGTACCAAATTACACATTCTTCAAGTTCCTTTTGTGGTATTTTTATTGCAGTTAGTGACTTGACAAAAGTTTCACATTACTATTCAAGAAGCTTTTCTTATGTGAGTATTTCTTGTGTAACGTGGCTTCTAGATTGCCTTTTTAGTGTATTATTTTTTTTTACTTTTACATATACACATATATCATATATAAATTTATAATAAATTTTATATATAATATATTTTTTTAATATAGGCGTGGAGTCACCAATATATCGTGTATTAATTTTCCATTCCATTATTACATAAATATAATTTATATACATACTACATATAATATACATACATAGGATTATTTGTTATGAACATGAAACAATAAATTGTATATAAATTTTGATAATATCATAAACTTTTTAATAAAACAGCATATTTCTAGCTGATTAAGTACAATTTTGATATACAGATCGTAAAAAATAAAAGCGGAGAGTGAAAAAGGGACTGCAAATGACGGCAGCTATCCATCATAGCCCTGATAATCCGAAAGCTAAAATATCTTTAGAACCCTAAAAAATGGGCGCAGAGTTTCGGCTAATGCTTTGATAAAATAGGCAGTAAAATACGTTCAAATGTTTATTCAGTAATATTAAATTTTTGTAATATATCGTTATATACTCGATATAGTTTTTATATTTTCTGAATAGCGACAATTTTTATTAAAATATTGAAAATTTGGTAGCAAAATTTATACAAATGTAGTAGAAGGTTTCATTGAATAAATTTAAATAGTTAGTTAATATAATAGTAAGTTAATAAACATATATATATTTAACAATATTACTTGAACAAGTAATATTGTAAATATAGTTTTAAGGCTAATGTAGATAGATTTTGGTATAGAGTAATTCAATAAACAAATATTATTAGTTCTACAAAACAAGAATAATGAACTGTTTTAAATGAAACTATATTAACCGGATTAATCGCGTATATTTAAGATTATACATAATTGGAAACCCGACGTTTCGAACAGTTTGCAGTAGTCCGTGGTCCCGGGTAGATTGAGGTGGCAATCCTCTGTCAGTTGACACACTCATAAAATCATTGTCTCAAACCCACCATACCAGAGGGCAAGATACTACCAGCTCATTCTGCGGGAATACAGGACAGTACGCGAGGCAATAAAGAAATCGTTGGCGGTAGTTTGATATAATAATTATGTCAACTGACAGACGAATGCGACCTCAGTCTAACCGTGATCACGGCCTACTGCAAAGTTTTCGAAACGTCGGGTTTCCAAAAATATATAATCTTAAATATACACGATTAATCCGGTTAAAATAGTTTCATTTAAAACGTGTATTAATCGTGAAAATCAAAGAACTTATAACAATGAACTGATTTGCCACCTGAGAAGGTATATTTGTTGCCCGAGGTGATCGTGGGTTATAACTACAGTACACTATAGTTGTAATAAAAAACATTTTGAACATAACATACCAAATTAGGGTTTGTATGTTTTTGCCATAATAAAATTTGGCAAATTCCAGAAATGACAATATTCATATTAATAAATAATAATATATTGTACATCCTGCAACACGAAGGCCGTCCGTTTTAAAATTTAAATTATTACATTTTTAAAGAAAACACATGAAATAATGTATGTACTACATTATTTCATGTGTTACACACTTTAGTATGTTTGTTTGTTATATAGCGCCCGGGACATAGTTAGAGATCGGGTGAACGGCGCCGGTGGAGAAGCATTTTTTTCTTCACCCACACTTATTATTCTATCGTGTAATAATTAACTCATAGGTTAAGTTAGATAAATTTAGGTTTAGACAGATTACTGTTCTTCTAACATCGAAGGCAATAATTTTACATAAATTTAGATTTAGTCTAGTATTTTTAAAATAATTAAAATTAGTTTATACAAGAATCGTATTTCTTAATCCTCGTAACTTATGTGTTTGTTTGTTTACCCGTTCGTTCGTTAGTTTGTGCGTTCATTTCATTAAAATAGATGAACTATCCAAACATTTTTTTTTGTGTTGGATAAGTTCATCTATTAAGATAGGATATGTTAAGTAACATTATTGGTCACAGTTGCCTCTGACACTGCACTGTTCTGGCTGCCTGGCTTGGAGTGTGTCATGTTATACACAACTTCTAGTTATTTCAATTTGACCAACGGGACAAAGCCGCAAAGTAAGTTCTACTATAAAATTAGCTTTTAAAACAAAGAGTCAGAACCTATTCCGGCCCCGTATTAACGTTCATATTTAATAACGCGCACCAAGTCTCCTAAGATATTCTAATTCAAGTCTTGTGACATTGAGGCTTGCTTTGACTGAATAGGCTACCTACTTAACTCACTATATTCTAGGCCAAGGACAGTTGGTTTTCATGTGGAAGCATTCGTTTTACGTTACAGTTTTACATACACTTGAATACCGGAGAAGATACGTACGTTTTAAATCTAACGTCGAGAGTTTTAATTTGAAACTAGAATTTTATGTGCACGAAGAAAAACATTTATGTACCATTCCTCCGAATATTTTTTTAAGTTTTTTTTTTGTTTGAATTTAGTGATATTTTAACGTTTTTATTTGATAAGGATTTTTTTATGAAATACTTTGTCTTTTATGTAATTTGAACGTATACTTTAAAAAAATAATAATAATAATTCAACGCTCCGTTTACGGCCGCAAGTATAGGCATGAGTCCAGCGGGGGACGCCCTTGCCGCCGATTTCGCCCTCGCAAACAGCCATGTTAGTGCTTGCAGTTTCTCAAAATTATTGAATGTATAAATTTATTAAATTAATAATATAATTTATATTGATTATCTTATGGAAAATGCTGGATAATAAAACAATTATAAGTGGTATGTGAGCAAAGCCGCGAATGGGCCGCTAGTTCATTTATAAATATACATATTATGTTCAATATAAATATTATTTTTTAAAAGTTATATATCAGAATAACACATGGGCTTCAATTTATGTAAAGATTTTGTATATTTTGATTATAGTATAACAATAATCTATACTTCTTTAGTTATCCATGTAACCTATTACATAATTATATCTTTACCAATATTATAAAACGAAAGTTTTTTTCATTAAACGCGCAAATGTCAGGAACTACTGGTTTGTTTAAAAAATATTTTTGCGTCGGATTGTCTATCTATCGAGGGCTACAATCAACTACATGATTATGGGCAATGGGAGTAGAGTAACAACAAAAAATGTTGCAAAACGGAAAAATATAGAGGTGCATGCGTTGTCTAAATGGTTAAGGTTAAGTTAAATTATATGTGACAGAATTGTTATATTTTAAAAGTTAAAATATAAAAAATCTGCAAGATCACATGTGAGAGTGCCACATCATGCACTTTTGTTATACATTGATTGCTAATCTAACTTACTCAACATATAATTTAAACTTGATAATAATAATTACAGCTGTGGTAATTATTATAATAAGAACAAAAATAACAATAAAAGAAATCTTTACAAATTTACGCAAATAAGTTTATATAAATAGAAGCCAACAAAACTTAGATATTACATTTAAACATTCTAAAAAATGTCAAAACATTACTTTTTCAACTTTGGAATACTCTCAGCAAAAATATATACCTGCCATAAAAATATCTTACTATATGTTTTAAATAAGCACCGTGCATATAACTCGCAGAGAGGATGCGGGTGAAAATGAACACTTAACAAAAAAAATATAAACAAGAATAAATAACTATAAAAAAATTCTTGCTCTAAGTAATTTCCTCCGAAATCTGTTGTTCTTTTCATTCGTTCGTTCGTTAATCCTTGATTTATTTTTTTTTCGGCATTCCTTATTTTTCACAAACGTATGTATATGTATACATGATGTATTACATTTTTTTGTTTGGCCCTGTTAATGTTGACGTTAAGCTTACCTAAACCAATGCTTAAAAAAATAAAACTTGTGCTTTACAGCGAGCGGTACTGTAGGACTCACCGGTGAAACCGATTCTACTCACTAAAAGCCAGTGGAAACCCTCTCCACCAAAATGAGACGCCGCAGGATCGCTTGCATCAGGAGGTACCACCTCCACCTCCTGTCCCGGGATGCGTAGAATAGCCCAACGGAGGGAACACTGCACTGACTATGGCTTAGGAGAGCCTGAGTCTTCGGTATCAAGGCCCTCAAACCCAGCGATTTGCTGCGATCGACGACAAGGCGGATGCCGGATTCGGCCAAGTGTCTCACTTTCTGATAAGAGAGTGAAGAGAGCTTCATTTTCAGAAGACTAGACTCATATGTCCTAAAGGTTGTCATCTAACAGTCGCCAGAGATGAAGAGCCATCCCATAATATCGGAGAGCTTCTCTTAACGTCTCAATTGGTAAACTATTAAAGACGTTGGCCATGTCCAACAAGATGGCGAGAAAAACATCTCTGTCTGCCGCCACAGCCAACGACCGAGTAGTCATGGTGCTCAGGGCGTCGATGGTTGATAGACCGGAAATAAATACGAACTAAACCTCTGAAAGACTCGCACCTACCTTCTCTAGATGCTGAATGCTCATTCAGCAGCAATATTGGCTTATATGCAAAAGGAGATTGTAGAAGATGACTCTCCTTGTGCAGCAGGCATAAACCTCCTTCCTTCCATAACTTTGGAAACTATCCGGTTAACTGTAGTATGAAAAAAATAATCCGAATCAACCTATTACATCATCTCTAACTTAGTTACAATTCTTAAAGCTACGATACAATTCTTAAGTAAATATTTGATAAATAATTTAATAAAACAAATAGCTTATATCTGTATCATATGACGTATGCGTAAACTCGAGTAATGTCATTTCATTGCCACTGAACAATTTATACCCATTCCACCCAAACCGCAAACGCTATCGCGCCCCGTGGGAACAAAGGGAGATAGGGTATTGCATTTAACATAGGTGGTGTCGACAAGCGTATACACTGTATTACCGTTGTTACACTCATTTTTCACTTTAACAGTTACTTAAAATTAATTATTTTTTTGTACATTTGTAAATATTTTTATTTTTAATACTTATTTAATTATGCTAAAATAAACAATATATAATTTTTGTTGAAATTCCAATCAGACTGTATTTTATTTAAGTCACAGCTTTTTATTGTCAATTTTACTATCCAAAATTGAATAAACTTGTTCTTTTGCGTCACGGTATATTTTGGACGCGGTTCTTCAAAGTTATAAAATCTTTTTTTTATTTTTTTTTTAACAAAATCAAAGTAAGGCTAGGGCTTTATGTTAAGTAAAATTATTTTATACTTTTTAGTAGTTTGAAGTCGGTCTGTTTTTTGTTAAAAATAAATTTATTTTACAATTTTAAGTAATTTAGATTGTAGATTAGAGATTTATATGTAGATTTGAAAAAGATGCTTCTCGACCGTGTGGTTGTACTATTACATGGTAGTTTCAATCTTAATTGGGCATTTTGACAAAAATGTAGATAAAAAATATTATGGCGAATTGAGAACCTTTCCCTTTTTAAATTCGGTTGAAAATGAAGAACATCATCTTTTTGAAGTTGATTAAAAAGAAATGCAACGATTGAGGAATCTCATTTTGTGGCGAAAAAAATGTTTTAACAATGTTTTTCCTTGTAACTATTACAGTAAAAATAGTACAATTACTTAGGTTATCTATGGTCTTCATCATCAGTTTTACGTCATCAAATTGTGATTTGTGAAAGCAAACTAAATAAAATGAACTACCATTTTCTATTGTAATATTATTTATCGCTAGGATATCTGATCTGACAGATGCGTAGAGATAAAAAAGTATTCAAGATAAATAAATCTACTTGATTTTCTGGCTTTCGACAAACGATAACACAGTCAGAATTGTAGCTCATAGCTCCCGACTCCATGATATACGGCTAGTAGTGTATTTTACATTTGATGTTGCATTTCATTATACGAATTTAAGCTTAGATTTGTGCTATAAATGCTTGCTATATATTGTGTTTAGATTTATATTTTGGTTTAAAGTTAGGTTTTGTTTTAAGATTTATAAGTAGGTTTGGTTTCAAATTAATTATGAATGTTCTTCATTTTCATATAATTTTTTTTTTAAGAAAGAAGTATTGTTGAATGATTTAAGTAAATTATTGTAGGAATAAATACGCTTAAATAATATACGTAAAAGTAATTAATCTTTTTATATTTTATAGCATAGTGTAGCTTTTTTTCATTTAAAAGGCGCAAGGGATGAAGAAAAATGTAAAATTTATAAAAAAAAAGAAATTCATAAAACATCAAAAAGCAAAAAAATATATAAAAGTATAGAAAGTTTCATTAATTTAAAATACCTTTTAAAGTGAAAAATTAGTGTAATAACGGTAATACAGTGTAGAGGAGAGGGGGGCACATTCGAACGATTTTTAAACTTTGTGTCATATCTAAAAATTCTACAGTTTTTAACTTCTTTACCATTTCAAAATGCTTAGTCCAACTATTGTGCCACAAAATCGTAGCATCATATGTAGAAAAATATATAAGTTAAAGGTGCAATATCAACTTTAGTAGCAGTAGTCAAATGTTCAAAGCTGCCCCCCTTCCGGGGTAGCTTTGAACGTATATGGGGCAGTTTTGAACTATCATCGAATTCAATGAAATTAAAAGGCTTTTAAGTAATTTTATCAATAAACTTAACATTAGAAACGATGAAGATCAAATATCGGTACCATGTTAACTTAAAAAAATAATATACCTAGTTTAATATTGCGATTGTACTAGTACTAGTGTTAAATAACTTTAATCTTATTAATAGACTTTAAAAAACTTTAAAAAACAAAAAAAGTAGCTTTGGCTTCGTCGCAGTAATTAACATTATGAAAATAAAACAAAATATTTTTTAAATAAACAGCTTACTACCCTAATTTGAACTTAGAAAAATTAAATTTAAAGGAAAACATGGATGTAGTACGTGACGTAACCAGCAACTGAAATTGGGGGACTTAGTCTACGTAAGAAATAAAAATCAGCTTCACGTTTTATCCCGCACACAGCACGGTAGGCAGAGGGAACCTAGTGTTAAGACACTCCGTTCCCAACTTTCTGCCGCATTCTGGAGGCATTGCGTGTTGAGTGGCAGAACTCAACGCCGCGCTTAGCCTCGACACCAGAACGAAGAAATGGAAATATAAATTTAAGTAAATATTTCATCTTCTTGAGTGGGGATCGAACCCACAACCAGTCGGTTTTACAGTGACACTTCGTGCCGCTGCGCCACTTTCGCGGTATTTTTTTACATATAATAATATTCAAAACTGCCCCCTTTATTTTGTTCAAAACTGCCTCAGTGGTATTTAAAAATTTCCAAACGTTTTTTTTTCAAGTAAAAGTTTAAAAATTGAAGTATTCTCTAGTTTATTGCATGATATATGAAACATTCTAACTAAAAGAGAAAAAAATAAAACCATATACCTTGAATTGGATCCCTGCGATCCTTACGCGTTTATTTAAAAATGCATAAAAATTTACTCAAAATCAAACACTCTTCGTAACTCAACAACTGGTTCTCATATATCAGCGGTGACAAGTGACACGTGTGCAGATTAGTGCTGCCACTGCTCAAAAAAAATCTACCAAAATTTCTTTTTAAAATAGCTCTGTTAACACATATTATCAAAGGTGCCCCTGTTCTAAGCTACCCCCCTCTCCCCTATACACTAGTAGTCAACACCAACTTAGTTAAATGGAATATTCTATCTCCCTTTGTTCCCACGGCGCGCAATAGCGTTTGCAGTTTCGGTAGAACAGGTATAAATTGTTCAGTGGCAATGAAATGATTTTATTCGGATTTACGCATCGTCAAATGATGTTTATTTCTATAAGTAACCGATGTAATAAATAGTGACTGTTTTAAATTAACCATGACGTAATAGGTTTTTTCAGCTTCAGATTAGATTATTTTTTAAACTTTTATTGTAATAAAAATACATTTAATTAACAAATTCATTTATTCAGCTTTTTTTATTACCGATAGGGTATAAATACTTATTTTTGAATATTGTAACCGTATTTTATTATAAAGTATAAATTTATTTTAAGTTTTTTTTAATAAATAATGATAAGTACAAGTATTGATTTTAGTAAGCCTACTGTCAACATTAACAGGGTAAAAATAAAAACAAGAAATTGTAATTCATCAAATATTATATACGTTATATACATACGTATGTGGAAAATAAGGAAAGCCGAATAACATAAATCGACGAATAACAAACGAAATAAATGAAGAGGACAACAGATTTCGGAGGAAAGTACGTTTCGTAAGTAGTAGAGGCTGATTTCGGAATGTCTTTTTCGGAACGGAATAATACACTAAAAACGGCCAAATATGAGCAGTATTTTTTATAGTTACGTGTTTTTATTTAATGATTTAGTATCAAATTGTTTTGTTTTATGTTAAACGCAGGAAAATATTTTAGAAAAAAAGTAAATTAAGTATATTTTTAACATTTTTAAAGTGTTATTCCATACTTAGGAAAGAAAAATAAATTTTAGAAACGTTTAAAAATTTTTACGAAACGAGATTTGAACACTGGGTTCCCTCTACCTGCTCTGCTGTTTGCGGGATACAGAGTGAAGCTATTTTAATATTTTAATTAAAAATAAAAAGGTGGTTGATATTTTAAACCAGCCTCGACAAGCGTCCGTCTAGGAACTCGGTTCAGAACACGCAAATCCGTATTATCTGAAAGATTTGTATAATAGTACAAGGTTAAAAGTTTAGATTAAATTTATATGAAAAAAAAAACACATTTCATTTATAAGAATTTATTTAATTTCTAATTGTTTATTTATTTTTATAAATTTTTCGTTTTTATTTAATTTTGTTTTTTTTTTACTTCATATTAACATAATAAATTGTATATCAGTTTTTCGTATCAGAATAGATATAATCCGCGTCTCTTGGAAGCCAAAAAATTAAAAATTCTTAAACTTAAAAAGTCAAATTAAATCATTTAAATTTACACTATTAATAAAATATTTTAGGTTACTTAATTAAAACTAGTACTAATTATGTTATAGCATATTCATTTTGAGACCGACTTAATCGTATCAATCAAACGTTAGATCTTCTTTGAATAATTAACTAACGTTCTACAGAACAAAGTTATTCAATTTATTCAATTACAGCTCTGGTACTTTTAAGCTTAATGAATTCAGTTACAATACTAAACTATAATTTAATAATACCGCAAGAAACCTTGAATTCCAAACACTTGTGGTGGCTGGATGTCGTGGATTCAAATCAATATATTTTTTTAGCGTCACGCTGTATCCCGTACACAGCAGGGTAGGCAGAGGGAAAATAGTGTTAAAACACTCCGTTTCCCATTTTCCATCGAATTCTGGAGACATCACGTGTTGAGTGACAGAATTCAATGCTACGTTTTGCCTCGACACCAAAATGAAGAGGAGTGACTACTCCTCTTTATTTCTTTACCGTGCAATCCTCGCTAGTACCTGCCTTTCTGTGCATCTCTTCATTGCGAATTCGATCAGCTAAACTGGCTCCGCATATCCTATGAAGAGATCGCATCTCCAATTCATTCATTTTTTTATTCATTCTTCTTCTGTATCCAAGTTTCGCTGCCGTATAATAGTGTCGGTACCAACACTGCATTATATGGCCAAACGTGCAGCTGTGCTGACGTTTCGCCGTTGTAGAAAGTTGAAAGAGTTCAACTCGTATCTTCCTTGTCTTGTACTGAAAATATACTTCCCGAATATACCACTTCTTCTTATTTTCATTTGTTCTAATATCTTATTTACAGTGATCTTTCATTTCGTCCTGTCTTCTTTTTTTTAAAGTACCAGAACCTTTGTCTTACTGGCATTCAGGCTTAGACCATCATTTTCACACCCTTCTTTCAGAAATTTATATATAAAATATTATTAGAAATCAAAAGAAATTAGCGTTTAAAAAAAACACGATAAAACACATATCGTCTATAAGTTTCTAAATTATTCGGGAAGAGATTCTATGTGATTGCAATAAGTAATATTTATCACCTAATAACAACACTTCACACCACTTTCCTTCCGATAAGGGCCGTTGCCAACAAGCAACTGTCTCCGATTGACTGACGAGGTCATCTCCCCCACAAGGAGAAGGAGGAAAAAGTTTCGGGACATTGCTCCCTGCCCGTGGTCGCAACCGTCGCCCACAACTATGAGCGAGTCACTGGGAGGTCTCCTGAATATCTGTGTGTCCTCTGTTGGGAGCCATTCGCTACTTGTGCAATCCACCCAGCCAGGTGAGACCCTCAGTTGCCCTGAGAGAAGTTCCAGTTTATTACGCTCAGTGACCGAGTAGCAGCTTTGGCGTCACGGTACGGAGGTGATGGTGGCGAGATGTACTGGGTACGGAGTTTCTTTTTGTTTGTTTCGCTTGTTAGATCAAACCATGCGGGTGCTGCATATTTAAGCCGGGATCTAATATAGGTTTCGTAGATTCCAAACTTCGTGTGCAGTGGCAATCCTGATTTAAGTGTGGGTCGCAGAAGTGCTATAGCTGCTCTCGTAGTGTCCACCGTTCTTTTTACACATAAAGTACATAAGGTTGGTGAAAGACAGCTTTCTGCGGTGATAGTGGGTTCTCTACTCTTACAGAGAATGCTCGGTGGTGGTGGCCACCTGGCGAGTATTCTGCTTCTGGAGAAACTTGAAAAGAATTGCACAATTTCCCCCGATTGGCACAATTCCACTGCTTTTATAGTCTTTTTCACCTACATCTACCCTCTTTTCACGAGGTCGCTAACACCTGCTCAGGCCTCCCGCAGGGAAGTAAGGAAGAATAAACAATAAAAATAATACGTTTTAAAACAAAATATGATAAAAACACATATCGTCTATATGTTTCTATAACTTAAATTAACTCATGTTAGTTAATTTAACATAAATAAGTTGTACCAAGCGTATAACAATTTCGACGTAGCTTGATGAGAACGTATAGCTTAGCGGTCAGAGCACCTGGTTGGTTTCCAGGAGGAGCGAGTTTGAGTTCCGTTACGTTCAATTTTTATACGTTTACTAAATAAATATTTTTCAGACAATTAACTAAAAAGTAAAAAAATAATTTTGCATAAAGTAAATCGTATTTTAATATTGTTAAAAAAAAATATAAAATATTTTATACTTTTTAAAAAATATTTGAATTTACCATTTTTTATAAAAATAAATGTGTGAATAATAAACTCTTTCAATTTAATTTGTGCATGCCTGGAATACATCTTGGCCGTCTACCGCTAAAAACATTAATCTTACCATATCAATGGAGATTTTTTCCGCTTTCCGCATTCAAAAACACTGTGAAAGATTTAGTAGCGTACATATAAAAATGCGAGCAGATTGGGAGAAACGAATTATTATTCTTCTGGTTCGCTGCAAAAGGTGAGACACAAAGAGGCCCACCCGAGTCAAAAGGGCAAATATATTGTTGAAAATACGCTTTTAGGGGTCTCGCTAAATGCTCGATAAAAGGCAATGGAGTACGCTTTGTTAACTTCATGTTTCATATATTTTAAGCGATACATAATTGGGACGGAGAATCCTACTGTATTATATTTTAAATACAATTTAAGGCGATTTCGAGAATTGTTAAATCAAATGCAACATCTTATTTGAATATGTTATAAGGATAATTAAATTTTAATAAACTTAAAATGATAAAATTAGTAACACATTTTTTTAAGTAAATTATTTGTGGTAAATATTTATTGCGACTAAGGAGTAAGGAGCCTCCTTATTGGTTGTGGTGTGACTCAACCAATTGGGATAATCCATTCGTCATAGCCAGGTCGAATGCAGCCCTCTCCACGTAGTCGATGGTGCGTCACCCAGCTGGCACTGTATGTACGCATTAAAATTTTCAAGTATCACGACCTCAGCGGAGTGGATCTGTGAGAGCATATCGTCGATAGCCGATTGCATGTGCTCCATTAGCCGATCCGTTTCTGCATTACCACTGTATAATATCTATGTTTTATTATTTTAATAGATTAAAAAAAAACACAAACACACCCAGAAATACTAACAAAAATTATTTGAAACAAGGCAGATTACCTCCTATTCTATATTTTCGCATAACATAGTATACATGTGGTATTATTGTAAATGAATATTCATGTTACTGATTGTAAATATTTTAATATAAAATTGTGATATTAGTTTCACGTTGAGTAATTAATGAATGGAAAGATAATCCCTTGCATGCAACAAACATTATTTCATAAACTGAATACATTTAGATACATATTTTTGAATTTAAAATATAAACAAAGTCACACATAACTTACACCTATATATACTACTCGACTTGATTGTTATTGATTCGATTTCCACTCAAGCAAATTATTTATTTTAAGGAACAAAAAAGTGGCGTTGGGTCGCATCTAAGTCTCCAAATTAGGCAAAAAATGAGGAACGGAGTATAATAACACATTGCTCACTCTGTCTACACTGATGTATGTGGGATACATCGTGAAACTATAAAATATATTAAAGGGAATGAAACCGATAGCTGTCTTTTATACCTACCCTAAAAATTACGCCTACTAATGGTGTGTAAGGTGAGTTACAAATTCTTTCGTGTAACATTTATATGGTACCGTATTTTCACATTGCCAAAAAAAACATTTATAAAAAGACTAAGCAACCAAAATAATTGTTTCAACATATATCCAGGAATGGAGTTGAAAACAATTATTATAGCATTGTGGTTGTTATCTCTACACAATCGTTGATATTATATATATATATATATATATATATATATATATATATATATATATATATATATAAAATACTTGTAAATTAATATTATATATATATGACTGAATATAAACGTAAAGATTATAGGTTCGATTCCGACTAGAAGAAATGAATTTTATTCAGTTTAACGCCCTGGAGGCGCAATATCATAATAAACGGAGAGCAGATTGTCTTGAAATCTGACACATGGTATATAGAAAAAAACCGTCATACTACGTGTTTTTATACATATGAAAGGTAATTTGTAAATTTTCCTATATGTGCTGTCGTAAAATTCCTTAATTATTGGGAAATTTTATGTTAAGCTTTAGCCGCTTTACCGCTCCATTCAACCTTTTTTTAAAATTTTTAAACAGTTTTACTATTCAAAAAACGTACTTTATAAAATTTGAATCGCACCCTCTTGGATAAATCGTGTTAGAAATCTAATGAACTACGCTACTCATATTTTACCATTCATATGCCATTCGATTACTATCACTTTAATTTTAATGAATCTATAGTTTTAAACAGTTTCTTAATATTTTTATAATATATATTCTTTTATATCGTATTATATTAAAAAAATATAATACAGCATGAAGCTGTATTATATATTTTTTTTTGCTTCACACGATATCCCACACAGCAGGTTTGGCAGAGGGAGGGAGGGTGTTAAGACACTCCATTCCCCACTTTCCGCCGAATTCTGGAGGCATTGCGTGTTGAGTGGCAGAACTCAACGCCTCGCTTTGCCTCGACACCAGAGCGAAGAAATGGAAATATAAATTTAAGTAGATATTTCATCTCATCGAACCCACAACCCGTTGATTTACAGTCACACTTAGTACCCCTGCGCCACTTCTGGCCTCAACTTATGTTTTTCATTACAAATAATATCTATACCGTTACTGGTGAAAATAAAAATACTCATACATTTTTTTCCCAAATATTATTGTTTCTAACATATATAAAATGTAACCTCAGTAACGGTAAAACAGATCACAGTCCGTCGTAAATCCTTTGATCGTATTTTATCTACTGTCAAACAATTGAAAGTGATAAATTGATATCAATATGAATGAAATAGTCATTTTTTACGCAATTTGATTTTTGATATAGATTATATTGTGATTTGAATACGACGTAAAGTAACTGGTTTTGAGTTACGTATTTGATATTCTATTTTATCTGTATAGTTTTTTTGTATTATTATTATTTTTTATCTGTTAGTTGTATGTATGTACGCTACATTGGAATACTGTGCGGTACTTAGTGTTAAAACATTCCGTTCCCATTAAGTTCCGTTCCTTGTGTTAAGTGGCGGAATTCAACGCCGCGCTTTGCCTCTTTACCAGAAAGAAGAAATGAAAATAAATCATGTCCTCGAAAGGGAATCGAACCCATAAACTGTCGCGTTTATAGTTGCACGCTTGTTCCCCCGCGTCACAACTGTCCTCTGGACACATATTAATTTAAATTAATAAATATAAATATAAGGGTTCCATTTTCTTCGTTTTGAGGTACAGAACCATAAAAATACATAATATGATGAATAATACACAAACGTAACTTTATTTAAACAATAAGTCTCTTTAATAACACAGGGGTAATATATTATTATATAATTTTCCCTTCGGGGAGTGTAATCAACAAAATGTCGTCACAACCTCATTTTATTTTTGTACTCAACCTCGGAACACGAAGAAATAGAATCTCTAAAGCTGCAAATTAAAAAATCTTTCAGTCGAATTCTGAATTGTGTTTTGAATTAATTTGGATT
>JAATLQ010026448.1:21062-39842 GCA_013421005.1 Heliconius erato x Heliconius himera | reverse complement strand
AACCCTCATGAAAGCAAAACGCAGGAAACACTCCATGTGCTGTTTAATTCAGTGATGTAATGATATTTTATTTAAGGACTACTTTAAATATTTAATATAGTCCTTAAATAAGATATATTATATATGTAAATAACAACTTTATAAAAAAAAAAGTTCTACATATTTAATATATCTCCAAAATTTTATTAGTAATAAAACAAAATTAAATACGTAAATACTAGATTCTACGAATAATATTAACGTTTGGATCGCTGCTTCACAGTAAACAATATTGAAGCGAAAGAATTGATTCATTTGTAACTATTATTATTTTACGTTTTAGAATTTCACGCTTTAAATATTTCTGTTCAAATAAAATCCCTTGAGTAATTTGTTACAACGATTCGCTCTAAGTTCGCTGTAGAGATATTGATGCCCCGTGTCTTGCTTAATTTGTATGTATTTTTCTCTTCATTTATTGGTAACTATTTGTTATTATTAACTCATTGAAAAATCTGATTTATCTTAATGTTATTAAATATGTATTTATATATTTTTTATATTCTTAAATTGCTATAGCATATTCTATTACTATGGATTTTCTGAAAGGAAAAAAATCTTTCAGAATGCTTGTCTTCGTAGTAGTAAGTATTCAATCAATCTGTAGCGCGCTCTCCTTTCAAAAACATGCATTTGCGTTTTTATTTCCATTTATCGGCAAATATCTCAACAAAACAACCCTTCAGCTTCTCCCAACTGATTTCAAAGAACTTTAGATTTGTTTCGTTAAACCTCTCTTAACGCTGATTACTTTCTTAATAAACCTAAAGATGTTTGACGGTAGCCTTTCAGTAAATTTTAAATTTTGGGAAACGCTTTTAATCATTTAAATAAACTTGAGCTGGTGGATGCCATGGCTATTTAATGGACCAATTACTCCAAAATGAAACTGTTAACAAATTAAGCCTAAAATAAGATAAATGTAAAAGAGATTTCTTGAAATGTCTAACGTTGAAACTCTAGATTTATTATAACCTAAATGTCAATTGACAATATAATAAATAATGTTAAGGTTTGAAAGATTCCATTGATGTATATTTTTGGGTATTATCTTTACGTATGACGTTCTTACATTTTATTACAAAGATGTTAAGAAAATTTATTTTTTTAGGGTTCCGTACTTTTTAAGGAAAAAAGGAATTCATAAGATCTTTCAAAGACTTTGCTGTCCATCCGTCTGTCTGTCTGTCTGTCTTCTGGAACGCTTGGAGATATCGCGTTCAAATTTTAACAATACACTCAAAATTATGATGATGATGATTTCCTGAAAAAAATATTCTACATTTAATTAAAAAAAAGATACGTCCGTTTATATCACAAAATACGCGTATTTCGACACTATCAAGGGAATCATAATTGGGTAGTACTAGTTCAGAAAAAAATCGGAAATAATGTATAGACATGTGTGTGGTTAAATCCTAAAAAATAATGGCCTTAAATAACAAAAAACGCGTATTTTAACACTATAAATTGATTCAAAATGAATAGGAGACTTCCAGTTAACCTAGAATTATGAAATTTGGTACCATCTACAGGGAGTACTAGTTCAGGAAAAAATAATAAGTAGTACTAGTTTAGGACAAAAAACTTAATACATTTGTGGTTAAATCCTAAAAAATAAAAACCTTAAAAAGGGGGCAAAATTTAGTATTAAAGCCGCTAGTTGACGTGAGGTATCAGATGACAGAGCTCTGGCTAAGCTAAGCCCGAATTTCAGAAAAATCTCAACCACCTCACCTTCATTTTTTACGGTACCTCGGTGGGAGAGCCCGACTCGTACTTGTCCGTTTTTTTTTAATCGATTTTCCGCCATATTTGGCTATTAGATCAAATAAGATAAAACATATTATGTTTTATACACATCGGCGCGGAATCAAAGATACATATTCCAACAAAACACAGCCTGACTACCCTCATTTACAACTACGATCTAAATTATACGATCGTATGATCGTCACTATCAACATCCCTATCAACGACGATATCTATAATATGTGATGAGAAAATTACATAAGTATTAAATTTGCATTAAATATAATCGCGACAAATGAACGAATAATTCAATATCATGCTAACCGATTACGATGATTCTTTTTTTATTGGAAAGTATATATATATATATATATATTTCCAGGGTAGTTTGATGAAAGTTTGGTCCGGCTGGCTTTGGTTTTTCTTTTTGATTTTAGATTGTCTGATCCGGTTGAAGTTTGCATCTGAATAAATGCATTTCTCAGCAATAAAAAAGGGTAGTTATTTTAAAGATATTAAAATAGGTACACCTATAACTTGCCATATTAAAAGAAACCAAACCAAACCACCTATAACTTCACTTAACAAAAACCCAATCACTTAACATAATTGTTAATTGATTAAGCGTAATCAGTATTAGAGTATTAGTGTTAATTTTCATGTAAGGTGCTTGTTGATTGATGTCAGTATCCTAGATAAATGACATATACACACAAAAATTCATATTTATAATTTAACTAAAGTTAAATTGAGTAAGTAGCCGGAAAGATTTAAAGTATTACTATTGATTTTGTTTAGAGAGAGCCTAATTTTATACATCCATTATTTCTTTATTTAGTTATAAGTTAAAATATTTTTTGGTAATATTTGCGTAAGTTTTAAATAAATGTAAACCGTTGTGTCAAACTTTACATAACGTGAAATGAAAAGGCCAGTGGAAGTTATTTGTTTGCTTAAGTCCCCAATAAATAAATTTACATAAAAATTAGCTTTATTTGTTTTGTGATTTCTATTCTGTGTCAAAATACAATCGGCTTTATTGTAAGACTTTTTATTTTTATATTGAAGAAATTTGCTAGTGTGTATAAAGAATATTAATTATTTATTTTTAGTAAAGATTTTCTTTCTGCAAATGGCAACTTGAGTTGAGATGAAATATAATACTACATCATTCTATTTCTAAACTTATCAAGTTTTAAAAAACCCGTCAAATGCGAATCGGACTCGCATACCGAGAGTTCCGAACCAATTTCAGGATTGTAATTCAACGGTACAAGTACAGAGTATAAAAGTTGACAAACTTAAGTTTGGGAACGTGTGCACTTATTTTGTATGAAAAGAACTACTTTTATAAGTTTGTAATATTTTTTTCTTTGAAATATCTATGAATTTTCACTTTTCGATTTTTTCCTTTATTTGTATTGCAAGCTTCCTTTAATTGTATTGCAAGCTTGTAGTGTAAGCTCACATTTTGCCAAATGTTATAATTGTAGGTCCACGGGAAGTACCCTATAGGTTTTAATTAAGCGGCGAATTTTATACAAAATGCAGCATAAACGATGCATAAACGTTTAATGACTTAGGAGCCTGATTTTTCTCCATGGGACCGTAGACCTGAATATTTTATATCGATTTCAGATTAATACATCTATACGTTTTCGAGATAATTCTCTTGACAGAAGGACAATAAAGTGATCCTATAAGAGTTCCGTTCTTTTCCTTTTAAGGGACGAAATCCTAAAAAAAAATACATTTTAGGTATTAGGTAGCCACGATATTAATTACATTCATTTACTTTACACTTATAATGATAGACATATTCTTGTTTATGCTTATACTTTAAAAATTTCAGTAAGAAAGGATAAATTATCGCCGTAAATTACTTAACCCTAAAGCTTCCACATACGTACATGTCGTGCATATATTACTTTGTAAGACAGTTCGCAAACTTCTTGGAAGCTACACTGTTTTGCGGTGGAAACTCTCGACCTCCATCGGCGATGACCGCAAACGACGCCCTTCCTTAGTTTGTGGGTCCGCAAAAACAAAGTGTGGACAGCTGGACTTCAACCGACAATATAATTTGTAATATAAATACATATACTTACTTATATGCTCTTTTATTGTTATAGCTAGAAAGGAGAGACGGAAAATCTTGAGCCCAAATGTAAAAAGTTGAGGAATGGTCTAAAAATTATATTTTTTTCAACTTTAGGATACCAAAAATCAGCTCAATTGACAATTTGGAAGCGGGAGTGAATAGGAAAAATAGTTTTAAATACTTATTCGATTACAGTACTACAAAAATGAAATATTTGTTAATTTTAATTAAGTCTAAGTATTTTAACGCCCTTATTAGTGCATATAATTACAGTATAAATAAAGAAAATATCAATTAATTACTGAAAAAATGAAATGAAATCTATCTGGAATTGATTAAAAAAAAATGATTTTTTAAATGATAGATGTTACAACTGATTTAAATTGTCACGTTATCTAATGATTGTTACATTTTTCGATTCACTCGTTTATTTCGATGCGTTTTGAGTGCTTTCTCGTTTCTTTGATATTTTCAACGACTGCGGCTTTTTAACAGCTTTTTTTCTTAGTAATCACCTATTACATAAAGGTTAATTCTACTCTGAACTTAACCTCACTTTTACCAACTTTCTAATAACTCTCTCAGATTACCAGAACTGACAGAATTCAAATTCAGGGACGGAATGACTGAATTTATTAATTCATATTATTTTCATCTCTTTACAATCTGGGCCCAAAAATGTATGCAATCGTTTTCGTCTCCCTAGAAAGAACCCTAGAAAGATAGTCAACACTGCGCTTTGTCTCGACACCAGAGCTAAGAAATGGAAATATAAATTTCAGTAAATATTTCATCTCCTCGAGTGGGGATCGAACTCACAACCAGTCTGTTTTTCAGTCACACTTTGTGCCCCTGCGCAATGACCGGCCTCAAATTATTAATATTGCCCGTATAATCGTTTTTATTATTTACTGCAGAATATTTGAAGCAAAGGCAAAAAAGGCAAAAAGTTAAAATAAAAATATAAAAATACAAGGAACTATCTTCAGCATTTTTGAACAAGCTCCTATTAGACATATTTGTAAGACGATATTTCTAATATGTTGCCAAACCTTGTACTTCAGAAGACAATAATGTGAAGCCAGTAGTGAAAAAATAAAGTCATTGTATTTATTGCCTCTATAAAATAATGGGAAAGTCATATCTTCATTTCTTCGCTCTGGTGTTGGGGCAAAGCGCGGTGTTGAGTTCCGCAACTCAACACGCAATGCCTCCAGAACCAGCAATGCTGTGTGCGGGATACAGTGTGAAGCTGATTAAAAAATACAAAAACATAATTTGTGGAGAGCATATAATTGAAAGCTGTTTCTGGCTAACTTTTATGTTTCTGATATATGTACTACATTCTATATTCATTTTATAATACGAAATTGTAATTATTAATAAAAACTTTTATAAACAAAAAACGTGACCATTTCACGTTCAAGTTTTTCTTAGTTTGTAGAAGAGGTTCAACTTTACTTTTTTCTCTAAAAAATAAATAAATTTAAATTAATTGTTTGTACTTTTTATTATTTGTACACATGTGTATAATATATAATAACGGATATTTTAATGAATATAATAAATATGTTCCGAACTATGGCAACGTAAAAAATAAGCGTCAAAAAGAGAAAAGTAGTCATATTTTTAAGTACGTACGTAAAAATATGACTATCTTTCTAGGGTTGAATTCGTTTATTATATTAAGCCATATATATGTTTTTAAATTAAAATGACTTATTATTATACTTAATGTTCTTATTAAAAAAGTTTTTCTTTTGTCTAGTTAACAAAGTTTAAATACAGACGAAAAATAGAGAAGTCAGTGAAGACGTATCTTTCTTTTGCCATTCTCACAAATTGTTGGAAATGCATAAAATAAAATTATTAATCACTTTACATATTGTTGTATAGTGAGGTGTTTATTAAAATTTTAATATTTTTTGGTCAAGTGGTAACCCTATTTTCCACTGACTTATATGTATATTCATGTATTTTCCTGTTAGTGCATGGGTTTTATAAGTTGATATGCATTGTTTTTCTCATGCTTGGTCCCTTTAAATTTATTGAAATAACTTGACTGAAAAATATTAACCTAATTAATATTTTCACTCATTGTATAAATAAAAAATATATCTTAAGCCTATGTCACTAGACCTCCTTTGTCTCCACTGAATTATGTGGTAACTGCAAATAAGTAGGTTATGGAATGCAGAGAAGAGAACCTGAAGTCGTCACTGAATAAAAAATGTGAAGATAAGGAACATAAAAGCCGCATAGTAAATTATTTTTAAAAGAACCTTCTATCTCTTTCTTAAGCAAGATTCCAAGCTGACTCTATTAATCTTTGTCAAGGCACTGGTATACATTAGATACAAAAAGATAAGGCCTCAAAAGGGTTCCTGAAGGTTGCTTCTTATGATGTCGCTGAAGAAATTAACTATCCTGAGATTTACTACAGATTTTGTGAGACGACGTGCAAGTTTTATTTGCTACTTCCTTAATGATATTGCAGTTTTTATACAAAAATATGTACAATAATCATGTATTTTTTTATTTTTTTTTATTAGATTTTATATCGTTTTAATAAAATTCTGAAATGAAAAATTCATAATTTTTTTCCAAAGAAACACACATTACACTACATTTTAAATCAATACAAACACTCAACTAAACAGAAATATTTCCATTGAAGTTATTGAATAGGAATTATATTTTCTAATAACCACAATTGAGGGAGATGTATGGAATTAGCGATATGAAAGGGATCTTCACTCACATAAATACCTATTTGGGTGAGATTATGGCTAAGAACTTGGTCCCATTATACCCCCATAAAACAAAGTTCAATATACCCACGTACTACCTATATATTATAGCTAAAAGCGCTACCTGCAAAGCTTGCTAGCGAAAATTTATAATGCCATGTTTCTGTTTTGGTTCACAGCTGTGGGTAATATTATTTAATAATTTAAAATATAAATAAATTATTAATTGAGGCTAGTCGTGGCGCAGGGGCACAAGCGTGTTTTGGGTTCGATTACCATTTGGGGGTATAAATTTATATTTATTATTTTCATTTCTTTGTTCTAGTAACGAGGCAAACGGCGTTGAATTTTACCACTCACCACGCAATGCCTTAAACATTCAGCGGAAAATGGGAACGGAAGTTTTGGGGCTTTTTGCTGCTTTTTGAGGCTCGGAGTCTTAATGGGAACAGACTGTCTTAACACTAGGTTCCTAGTTTCCCACTGCCTAGCCTATGCTTATTTTGATTTAACATACTATATTATGTATTAACTTAATACATATATAACACAAATGTGTTACCTTAAAAATAATATATTAAAAATAATGTAATATGAGAACCTATGTTATAAAACACTACAAGAACCATTCCATTTTAGCTTTTACCAATGACATTTACACACAATTACATTGAGAAATTCACATGACTAATACAACACCAATATCAATTTACTTTGTGATCTGAAAATGGACCGCAATTTGTTACTGGGCAGCTGTTATATGCAGAAATTCAATATATTATGTACATATGGATATTAATTAACAATATATTTCACATTTTAATACAGAATAGGATTAAAACTGAAAATATAAGTATGGTATAAATGAAACTATATATGACGGCGCTAAGCCATTAAATAAGATTTCATAAAATCCCCTTTCCAGGTTGCTTTTGAAATAAAAAACCTTTCGAAATGGAGTATATGTATATACATAAGCAAAAGTTATATATCACAACTGTCTATTATTTTTAAATTCTAGTGTAACTCTGGTCTGTTATGCACTCAAAGCATTCTTCTATTCTAGAGACTCTTATGTTGGTTAGTTTGAGTCACAGGACTGGAAATATCTTAATAAATAAAAACGATCCTCCGAGTCACGATCACATTTACAACAACTGCGTGTACTATTAAAATCAAAATATAATACTCAGTAGGTACCATTAAAGTTCAACCAACCAATAATGTCATATTGTGACTAATTACTCCGTAATTGAACATGCTCTTCCAATAAGCATCTATATTTTAACGAAGAAGTAGAAATATTCAGGACGTGCTGACTTGTAAATTTTCTTCTGTAAACATTATGAAAGGCAAAACTTTTCGGCCTCGTATTTCATTTGTATTTTTTTCCTGCTTTTGACATCGTTCGCTATTTTGAAATTTATTATTTTAAACTAAAATAAAGTGTTATAAAATAAACTGAATACCAATTCATACAATAAAATAATAATTCATGGATAATGAATTGTGCAGTGTACATTCCAATTTACGATTCAACCAACATATCGAAATTCAATTACATAATTATAAATATTTTAAGTGTTATATTTTTATACGAAATGGTCAAAAGTAAATAAATACCGTTATTTGTTATTTTGAATGTAAACTAATTTTATTATTCAGTTCAGTTGTTTACAACTGTGTGTGTGTGTGACTGAAACGCGATGGTTCTGGGTTCGATTCCTACTCGGGAGAGTATAATATTTAATATTTTGATTTTCTTGCTCTGGTGGCGAGTTATTGCGCGGCGTTGAGTTCCGAGTAATAAAATAAAATGTTAAAAACAACCAAAATTTTAATAAAAGTCCATGTATTATAAGTATTTATTTACATTTATTAAATATTATATTTACATTAGTGCCATATCTATGAACGGTCCCTGTACAAAATATATTAGAAATGTAAATGATGTCAAAATTCTGTACCGGACCAACTTATGAGTATAACACTTAATATAAGGTAGCACGCATCCATAAGAGGAGCGATAGGCGAAGCGGGTGAGCTTCGCGGAACTCGTTCATCTGACATGACGCTCGACGCTACCACGACGCGCCGCCCGCTTGAAGCCTCATTCCTTGTTTCGTCCGCCACTGCTACGCTACTGACTTCTGGTGGTACGCAATTTGGAATTTTGTTCTAAAACAAATATTTTATTTAATGTTTATTTAAAAAAATACATAGCTATTGTGGCGCAGCAGCCCAGCGTTTAACTAGAAACGCGACGGTTATAGATTTGATTCCCGTTTGAGGGAATGAATTATTTTCATACAAGACAAAGCCTCGAGTTTTACTCAACAGGCTATGTTTCAAAACTTAAATGGTGAGTGGAGTGTTTTTACACTAGGTTCCCTTTGCCTACCCTGCTATATGCAGGATATAGTGTGAAGCTAAAAAGAGTTACATAAACTTATTAAGACTATAGATGTATTTATCAGGTAACTCAAATATAAAGAATATGTAAATTTAAAAAGATAAAACGTTTTACTATCCTATGATATAAAATGAATTCACAGCTTCTAAAATCGGTGTTAAAGTTTATATTGATGTACCTGTTATTTTTATATATAGCCTAAGAATAATATTGCATTCCAGCATACGAATTATTTTCAATTATCGTCATTTACATTTAACACAAATTTGAATATTAAATTAATAGGTAACGTTACAATTAACTAAAGTTCTTAAAAAATATTTTTAATTTCTTCATCTATTGAAATCAACAAGACTACTGAACAATAAATAGTCAAAAGCGATTCTTACTACCCATACCTGCGGTTTAGTGAAATTGAAGACAGATTCCTGACAGCGGCGCGCGTGGTGCGCGAGGCACGCGGCGTGCGCGATGGCGTGCGGGATGTAGCTCTGTTCCACGACGCCCGCGAACAACACCGTCGCCATGGGGCCTAGGCAAATAAAAGCCACCTATAAATTTTACTTCGCGTGTACAAACCAAAAATAATAGATACTATATAAATTGTAGAACTTTTTGGTTTCTCTAGCGTGCTATCTAGGCTCAAGCGTGCGCCTTTAAATGCGTTATGGGTTCGATTTCCACTTGAGAAATTAAATATTTAAAATTTTTATTTTGAATTGAGTTCCGTCAATCAACACGAATCTCATAGGTAACGGAGTGACTTAAAACTAAGTTCTCAGGTTTCCTTTGTTTACCCTGCTATGTGCGGGACGCATCGTATCTAAAAAATTTGAAAAAGTAAAAATAAACAATAATTAAAACTATTTATAAGTTGAAGTTATATAATCAGTTTTATTTAATTATATTTAAAAAATATAGCTAACTACCCCAGTACTTAATTAAAGCCCAGGCCATTCTGATTTAATTATAGCTCTAGCAAGGCTGTATGTTTTTACTATTTTTATTTAATTAAAATACAAAATATTTTTTATAATATTGTTCTTCAACTGCAAAGAATAATATAGGTGTAATTTTTGTAATTATTAAACACAAATTTTGCACAATTATTACGGTATCTGTGTACTTCTGTATTTTATTTTTTCCTAAATGCACTACCGCATTAGAGGCTTCATATTTTACAAATAAGTATGTACTCTAAATTCTTCAAAAATCTTTGAAAGTTTGCATGCGAAGAATGATGACTTCGAAAGAACTGAAAGAGGTACGCCCGAAGCGTAGCTCTTGACACTTTACGTGACCTACTTTATAAAGGACATGCCAGAGATAGATTTTTTAAACGATCACTGCTCTTTATTGAATGTGTATACCAAACTTTTACTATTTCCATTTCGTATTCGTGCTACACTCAAAATATCAGATATTTTCATTGCAAATACAGCGTAGTGAAAGCCTAGCTTCGAAATCAATAGAGTTTAAAAGATCGTAAAAGAAAAATAAATTGATTTATATATAAAAAACAAAAATTCTTTTACACATTTTTTTAAACGGATAAATAAACAAATACGAAATCGTGTATTTCGATGTTTTTCCAATTCCTATTCAAATTTTACCTAAAAACTGGTATTGTTTGCGGTATTACTAAATCACTTATATAATAATATCTTTGTTGATTTCCGCGATTATTGCACATTTTAAATGAAACTTTTTAACCGGATTAATTGCATATATTTAGTATTATACGTTTTCGGAAACCCGACGTTTCGTTATTACCTTGCAGTACTTCGTTCATGGTCATGGTTTTGTCTGGGTAAAAAGTTTTTATTTGAAATAAATCACATGTTTTTGTAATGACGTAACACGAATAAATGGAATGTCATTGTGTTTTAGTCTTGCATGATATATAGGCATTTAATATCTTTCTAGGAATATCTAGTGCAAAGATAAAAAACCTTTAAATATATATAAATTGCAAATAACATTGCTTATATCATGCAAGGCATAATTCCTTGATTAAACTACTACATAAACCGTGAGAAGCATGAAACATATTATACGAGTATATGATAACTGCCCGTAACTTTATGTAAGTTTCTATGAATTTGATTTTAATTAGCAGAGTGCAGACAGAAACGTATGCATGATACTATTTATAGTTAGAAATATTTAAAAACTTGATCTTGCTTTCTATCATAATGGGTCTTCCATTCAGTCCTGAAACTTTTGTATATACATAAACGGCATTACAATTTTTATGATAACTTGCTGTTATTGTTGAAGTGTTTATTAAATAAACTTTAGCTGGAAACACCTAGTAAATTTTGAATTATAAATTTTACATTAAATAAAAAACACAAAATGCATCAAAAATGATGCACAAATGCTCGTATTGTTTAATTGCTTTGAATTAAAAGCTTGATTTTTTTCTGTGCACTAAGGAGCCATAGACCTAAATGTTTCAGCTTTATACCATTACACAACCTTGAGTTAAATGGTCTTGACACACGGATAAAGTGATCCGTTCCGTTTTCACCTTTTCAGGCACGGAACCCTAAAAATAAAATTTGCAAAATATATTACATACGTACTAATATTTTAATAATATTTATTATATAATGTGAATCTGTAAATAATTAATTTAAGAAAAAAAGTCGCTGAGATTCTTATATTTTTTATATATAATTTTTCTTAGGTCTTAGGCAGTAACTTTTGTGAAACGTCCAAAGAATGACGTTTACAACTTCCTATTTTGAATAAAATTATTTGACTTTTATATAATATTGTTGAGAGTCCGACTGTCCGATTCTAGTACTTTAATATATTGTGTAGGGAGTCTATATAGATCTACATATACGAATATGAAAGTTGTGTAATCGTCGTTTGGGTTGTGTATAAAGACATCCTGATTTTTTTCCCAAAATTAATGTTCTGCGATAGATATAATCCTGCTTTTCATGGATATATTTCACTTAGTGTGAAAAATATGATTTACATAGAAAACGTACAAAAATTTAAATTTGAACCCATACGTTCTCATTAAGCTAAATCAAAATTCTTACATACTTGTTACAACTTACTTATGTATAAATAGTAATAAAGTTATATTTAATAAATAGCATTATTTCGTGCCACATAATAATTCTGAGTAATTATTTTTGAATAGCGGAAAATTGTAAAACTCTCCCTAAGGAGATGCTAACAACAAAAATATATAGACAAATGTTTTTCGTTATTTAATTTTTTTAACTAACAATTTCCGAAGTAAGTAACGTGTCACATATTACTCATCGCAGTGGCAACTCACCCAGCGCGTAGACGGGCACGTCCTCTGCGCCGTGCGTGGCCCAGGTGCGCGGCGCGGCGGCGGCGTGCACGGCGTCGGGCGCGCCGGCGCTGGCGTTGAGCGGCAGCGCGCGCGGCGCCGCGTGGCCGGGCCCGCTGCCGTACAGCAGCGTGCTGTACGCCAGCCCGTCCACGTCCGACGCCTGCGGGTCCGCGCCTGCAGTGGGGAGTACACATCTAATATTATTAGACTCAGTTTCAACGACGTGAGCAGAGATAATATGGAGATTTTTTATCAGCTTCATGCTGTATCCCACAGCAGGGTAGGCAGAAACACTCCGTTCCCCACTTTCTGCCGAATTCTGGAGAATTGCGTGTTGAGTGGCAGAATTCAACGCCGCACCTCGGCTCCAGAGCGAAGAAAGGGAAATATAAATTTAAGTAAATATTTCATCTCCTCGAGTGGAGATCGAACCCACAAGCAATCAGTTTTACAGTCACACTTTGTCCCCCTGCGCCATGACCGGCCTAATATGGAGATGAAAAATATTATTTTAGACGTTGGACTATTTTCTTTGTCTTACCGGATTGGTAAAATCATTCGTTCAAGTAGTGATGAACAATAACTTTCGTATATATTTTCCAAATATATATAAAGAAAATAACGATTCTCATTTACTCGAGGCGTTATTTCCTTAAATTTGAATTATTCATTCGAGTTATCGATTGTCGTCAACCATAGTAAATATAGGATTCTCTATCTATGGTCTGCAACGTCAGTTGTAACCTAAAAATATTCTTTACAATAATTGTGTGTATAAAATAATTGAAGTAATTTTGTAAATCACCTGGAGTAAAAACTTTTAATGTTGTTTTCTGTTTTTATTGCAGAAACCCAACTGAGTTTTATTTCAAGAAAGAGTAGAATAATTAAGATTATTATATATATATATATATATAAACGACAAAGATAGAAACGCGAATATATTAAAAAAATATGTCATATTTGTAAATAATAAAATCTATATAAATAATATTTAATTGACGCCGTTTTAATCGTATGATTGTTGATATACAAATACACGATTAGGACTAAAATATAAGCATTGTACTTATTAATTATTATTCAAAACTGGTCAAAAAATTGTGATATAACCATTACATTGAATCTAAAAAGCTTTTATTAAATTTTACCTAAAATAGGATGTCCTCTAGGCGTCGCCTGTCCCCCAAACGTCATGACATGTCCGTGATCTGCCGTAACGACGATTAGAGTTTCCGCTGGGTTCACTTTTTCCAACGCCGCCAACAACGCCGTTTCTAACTCTAGAGTCTCATCCAGAGCTCTATATGGATTGTTGTAATGATGGGCGTGATCTATTCTGCCACCTATATATTATGTTATAGTTGTAATTCTTGCCTCTAAACTTTTTTATGAAACGTAAAAAGTACCTACATTCAGAAATTATTTAAAATCCCATGTGTATATATATACTTGTATAGCTTAAGTTAAATCAAAAACTCATGGCAAAATTGCAAATGTTGCTTAAATTTCATCTTTTCTTTATATTTTTTTCTCTATATAATAAGAATAATGATTACTACGTTATGACATATATTTTATGTCCTTGTAAAATGTATTTTTAGGAATCAATATGTAACGATAATTTTGAACTATATATAATTAAGGTAGGCAGAGGGAACCTAGTATTAAGAAACTCTGTTCTCATTTAACTACTTCCGTTCTCCACTTTCTGTCTTATTCCGAAGGCGTATTGAGTGGCGAAACTCCACATAGCGCTTTTCCTTGTTTCCAGAGCGACAAGAATAAAAATATGAAAATTGTAACTTCCTAGAGTGGGGATCGAACCCACAAACTGTCGAGTTTTAAGTCTCACGCGTATGCCCCTGAGCCAAGGTTACCTCTGCCTGACCTACTATGTGCGGGATACAGAGTGAAGTTTAATAAAATGCTTAATTATTTTACATAAATATAAAATACACATATTATACTAACATATAATATACAAACCTTCTAATAACAAAAAAAATCCTTTATCGTTTTTCGTTAGCACAGCCAAAGCAGCCCGGGTCATATCAGCTAAAGAAGGATCATCTGCCTTCACAGCTGTACCCGCCGCCGCGCCTTCCTCCGTGTCTAAGACGGCTCCACGTTCCGCATTAAATTCCATATGGGAATACTCAAATAAACCTGTTTAATGTTTAAATAATACTTATTTCTGAAATTGTTTTTTAAACATAATAATGATATTTAAAATTCTTTTAATTCATTCAATAATCTCTTTAGAAAAAGTGTAATATATTCAAAATTTGCAAAGTGAAGTGAAGTGTTATTTCACATAGAGATTCACATAAGATATTTATACGAAGATAATAAAGTGAAAATGACTGGCATTCTATGAATCTAAAGAAAATATGCATATTTTATTATCTCTTTCAGCTAACACTGCCGCATTGGTAGCTTAAATCACGTTTTGTACGTTGGATATAAAACTATTATTGTGAACTCCAGAGGAATTAGAGCGAAGTTTAATCTATGTTGTGGATGTACAATAATGAACGAATTGTCCTCTTTTCAAATAAATATTATTTTTTTTTCCTTTTATCTCTATCTTTTTATCGTAGTTGACTTTTTTAAAATTCGTGTTGGCATAATATCAAAATTGACAAATTGAAACGCGGTGAATATTTTGAAATAAAGTGATTTTTTTTATATATATAAAAAATGTGCCATCATTTGACACTTTCCTAGTAAAATATATTAATTTTAACTATGTGCAATGTATACTGTTTATAAAACCTTTAATACTTCAATAAACTTTATACATTTCGCTTAATAAATGAAATGTGTACTGAACTGAATAACTATAAAAACTTATTTAAATTATAAATAAATTTGAATATCATTATGGGTAAAAATGTTTAAAACCATGAACAGATAAAAAATAATTAAGTACTTAATATTATTGCGTATATGAATATATAAACTTATATTAAGTTTAGGCTCCCGATCCCGAGGCATACTGCCGATGATGAAAGATGAAGAGGAAAGTAGAAGTAGTTAGAAAACATATTGAAGTCTATTCTTACGCATATTTGTCAACAGACACTTTGTCTAAATAAACCAGAATAATATGGTATAATGTGAAAAATGTGAATATCTTACATATAGCCAGAAATAAACTTGTAACCATAGAGAACTCACTTTCTAACTGACCATAATAAGAATTGTCAAATGTTGTTCCTATTTACAAATAAAAAATGTAATTAACAACAGTAAAACATTAGCAAATTAAAATCCAAACACGCGCACAATAAATTGTAACCAAGTAATATTTTATATTCCACATAAAAATTTTAGGACAAAAGTCGCAAACGAATCTGAAATGTGAATGAGTTAAGAGGATTTCAGAAAGCGTCGTGATTATAATGTAAACACGGTCAAATGAAGTCAGACGGTAGACAGTTACAAAGGGCTGTATTATCTGCTGTATGCGGTCTCATTAAAATTTTTCATTACATTACATTTTTTATATAATTTTAATTTTTAATTATTTTATAGAAAAAATATCGAGATCAGGTATGTAAGGCTATACGAGATTTTTTTATTTATTCATGATATCGTGACTACATATTGATCTTTTAAAAAGACATGAGTATCGAGTGAATTCACTTCCATTCACAAGAAAAATGAAAAATGATCTCTATTTTTTGCTACGATATAATAAAATTGGTAAAGTGGAGGAGGATACGTCCTTCTCCACTTTACCTTACAATTTTATTGCATTAAAAATTATATAACAAATCATTCAATGTGAATTCTCTCTTTCTACTCCAATCTTATTCCCTATATAGGTATTTTCCGATGATATTATTACCCATATAGGTATATTAGGATGTTTAACTGTAACCTCTGTTGGCTTTACCTATACAATATACATATCCCAAGAGCGCCATTGAGTGAATAATTTAACATACCTTTGCAATATACTGCTTTATGTTAATTGTTTGCTTACAACAAGATTCAGTAGAAGAAGTTACAAGAACTCCCAAACACGTTTTAAGGAATCACACGATTAAAAGAATTAGGATTCAGCGTCACAGTTCAGTAAATAATATAATTAACTTATCCATAATTACTGCCTCCAATTAAGCATAAGAGCAAAAATATATCTGTCAATATGTCTATTATATTGTATGTAACTGAAAAAAATTTTATCGAAGCATTTTTTGATTAGAGATGTTCCAATTAATTTTTTTTAATTAAATTTATCCTAAACAATTTTATTCACTAAATTTGCACATTTTTTTAAAGTTGCCAGTTCACTTCCGCACTCAACACGCAAGGCCTCGGAAATACGGAGGATAGTGGAGAACGGACTGTCTTATGGCTAAGTTCTCTGTGCCTACCCTACTTTATATGTGGTACAGCGTGAAACTGAAAAAAAAACTTAACTGGAATTATGAAATTTGTGTGAAATGCCACTAAATTCTATCTCGCTATTTAGCATGTGAGAAATGTGAATATAATGAACAAAACATTCCTTTGCAACACGCATAGAGTGCCTAAATATGGTATCAATAATATTAATTAATCAAAGTCATATAGCGGGTCCAATGTAATATAAAAATTATTATTTTTAAAATAAAAATTTCTCTCTATCTGACTACGCACAATTGCAATGGAGCAAAGATGTAATGTTTCTTACGCCGCCCGGTAAATCCATGAATTAAAATAATCAGCTTTACGCTGTATCCTGCATGTAATAAGATCTTAGTATTAAGACACTCCGCTCCCCACTTTCTGTCGAGTTCTGAAGGCATTGTAGGTTGAGTGACGGAACTCAACGCCGCGCTTTTGCCTCGACACCGAGGCAAATTTAAAATATTAAATCTTTCAATTCCACAAGTGAGAATCGAACACACAACCTGTCGCGTCTACAGTCACACGCTTGTGCCCAAGCGCCACCACTGGCCTCACTGAATAGGGTTAAACTAATAGTAAGTTTACTTATAAATTAAAATAATTATTAACCAACAAAGCAAAAGACATTTAGGCTGACACGGAATATGTAGGTAATATACAATATAAATTAAGCTATATTTACAAAATCCTTGACAATTTTCTCATGCAAATATCACAGTGAGGAAGAGCTAATAAAACGTAGATGGTTATTTAAAACGTTATCAGAGTTAATTTAAACCACGTTGCGGGTAAAGTGCAATTAAAACAATGATATTATTGTCTTTCTCGTTCCCAATGTTAAATATTATATTTTGCAAACCGCAGCTCTTGTATAAACTGTGAAACAGGATAAGGGCTATTCAGTTAATGATATAATACGTTTCCGTGAAATTTCGTGTAGTGAAAAATATTTAATTTTAATCCTTGAAATGTATATTTGAAAGCTAGCTAGAATTGCATTTTGTTTTCGTTTAATGCTATTATTTATTGTATAAAATATTTTTTTCGTTTTGAACATTGTTATTCAACTATTATTATTGTAGTTTTCAACATTGTAATTCATCATCAACAAAATTATCTGATATACTATTTGTACTTTTAAGAAATATATATCTCATTCTTCAGTGTGTCATTTTAATATTAACAGCTTTAAGTATATGAAGTGTATAGCCTCATACAATTAAAACAAAATAACAGGGATTGTGCCAAAAATGAAAAAGTGTTTTTTTTTCAAACAAAATAAATAATAAATTTAAAATAAAACGCTATTTGTTAAAAATTACGCACACAGGCACTAACTTATCAAAGCGACAATATCGCAAACGCCTCATTCACGAAATCGAGTCATAGGTATTGGCGATGAAGTTGAACGTTGTTTAGGTTTATTATAGAAATTATTTAATTTCGTAAAATTAAACGAGAGATATCTTTTTCGTTCTGGTATGTTTTTTGAGAATGAAAAGTGGCAAATCTGCAAGGTTTAGCAGTATTTTTATAGTAGTAGGAGTAAACACATTATTGATATAAATCCTAAGTGCGTCACACGTAAATAAAAATCATGAAATGAGAATAATTAATAATCCTACGTCTAAACTATTTAGGAATCTTGATTATTTTTTTTAGATATGAGTTTGAAATATTTTACCCTATATGCTGACACAGACAAACTGCGTGTTATTACAATTACTCTTACTTGTATGTGTTTGTAAGTTAAGTTTAAGAGTTGAAGGTATCTTTAATATTTTTTTGATATTTCAGTTGCTTATTGCAACTTTGACATTTTAAAACGGATGGACCATACATAAATTGTATAAATGTTTTTCTTACATATATTCAAACAAAGCTATAGTGAAGCCGAGCATAGCATTATATATGTAGTAACTCTAACACCTGCTCATAACAAATGAAGTGCCGCTATGTAATGCGCTCGCTCACTTTGAGATATTGTAAACTATTA
>JAATLQ010026448.1:3679-20962 GCA_013421005.1 Heliconius erato x Heliconius himera | reverse complement strand
AACTGTTATGATTAATGAAGGTAATCTCCACTAACAATTCAATTTTGTTTACTTTATTGTATAAAATATTATATAATAGTGCTTCAAAAATATATATTTTTATCAACAATCATATAACCCAGACGTTTCGAACGTCATTCTTTAGCCAGGGTCATACCAGCGCGATTTCTATATAACATTCGCTGGCAAGCTAATGCCTTGAGTTCATTCAAATGACGATAACTTTTTTTTTAATGAACTGATTTTGATGAACCAAACTTTAGAACCTAAATTGAGTTAAAACAAAGCAATTGGTGAAATTTTCAAGTAAATCGGTTCAGTAGTTTCAGTGAAAAATGCGGACAACAATATGTCGACAGACAGACAGACAGACAGACAGACAAGAAATTCAAAAAAAATCTTTTTGCTTTCTATTAGTCTTTTTAAGTGTCCCTCTATCCATTTCAGTCAAAGTTACTAAATGTACAGACAAAATATTTTTACTGTCTTATTATATATAGAGATTATTCTTAGGCCTTAGGCAGTAACTTTTGTGAAACGTCCAAAGAATGACGTTTACAACTTCCTATTTTGAAAAAAAATATTTGACTTTTATATAATATTGTTGAGAGTCCGACTGTTCGATTCTAGTACTTTAATATATTGTGTAGGGAGTCTATATAGATCTACATATACGAATGTGAAAGTTGTGTAATCGTCGTTTGGGTTATGTATAAAGACATCCTGATTTTTTTCCCAAAATTAATGTTCTGCGATAGATATAATCCTGCTTTACATGGATATATTTCACTTAGTGTGAAAAATATTATTTACATAGAAAACGTACAAAAATTTTAATTTGAACCCATACGTTCTCATTAAGCTAAATCAAAATTCTTACATACTTGTTACAACTTACTTATGTATAAATAGTAATAAAGTTATATTTAATAAATAGCATTATTTCGTGCCACATAATAATTCTGAGTAATTATTTTTGAATAGCGGAAAATTGTAAAACTCTCCCTATAGAGATGGTAACAACAAAAATATATAGAAAAATGTGTTTTCGTTATTTAATTTTTTTAACTAACAATTTCCGAAGTAAGTAACGTGTCACATATTACTCATCGCAGTGGCAACTCACCCAGCGCGTAGACGGGCACGTCCTCTGCGCCGTGCGTGGCCCAGGTGCGCGGCGCGGCGGCGGCGTGCACGGCGTCGGGCGCGCCGGCGCTGGCGTTGAGCGGCAGCGCGCGCGGCGCCGCGTGGCCGGGCCCGCTGCCGTA
Source organism: Heliconius erato x Heliconius himera (assembly GCA_013421005.1). NCBI lineage: Eukaryota > Metazoa > Arthropoda > Insecta > Lepidoptera > Nymphalidae > Heliconius > Heliconius erato x Heliconius himera. Next base: position 19,694 of record JAATLQ010026448.1, on the reverse strand, counting down.
CAGCAGCGTGCTGTACGCCAGCCCGTCCACGTCCGACGCCTGCGGGTCCGCGCCTGCAGTGGGGAGTACACATCTAATATTATTAGACTCAGTTTCAACGACGTGAGCAGAGATAATATGGAGATTTTTTATCAGTTTCATGCTGTATCCCACAGCAGGGTAGGCAGAAACACTCCGTTCCCCACTTTCTGCCGAATTCTGGAGAATTGCGTGTTGAGTGGCAGAATTCATCGCCACACCTCGACTCCAGAGCGAAGAAACGAAAATATAAATTTAAGTAAACATTTCATCTCCTCGAGTAGAGATCGCACCCACAACCAGTCAGTTTTACAGTCACACTTTGTCCCCCTGCGCCATGACCGGCCTAATATGGAGATGAAAAATATTATTTTAGACGTTGGACTATTTTCTTTGTCTTACCGGATTGGTAAAATCATTCGTTCAAGTAGTGATAGACAATAACCTTCGTATATATTATACAAATAATATATAAATAAATAATATTTAATTGACGCCGTTTTAATCGTATGATTGTTGATATACAGATACACGATTAGGACTTAAATATCAACATTGTACTTATTAATTATTATTCAAAACTGGTCAAAAAATTGTGATATAACCATTACATTGAATCTAAAAAGCTTTTATTAAATTTTACCTAAAATAGGATGTCCTCTAGGCGTCGCCTGTCCCCCAAACGTCATGACATGTCCGTGATCTGCCGTAACGACGATTAGAGTTTCCGCTGGATTCACTTTTTCCAACGCCGCCAACAACGCCGTTTCTAACTCTAGAGTCTCATCCAGAGCCCTATATGGATTGTTGTAATGATGGGCGTGATCTATTCTGCCACCTATATATTATATTATAGTTGTAATTTTTGTCTCTAAGCTTTTTTATGAAACATGTAAAAAGTACCTACATTCAGAAATTATTTAAAGTCCCATGTCTATATATATACTTGTATAGCTTAAATTAAATCAAAAAGTAATGGCAAAATTGCAAATGAGCTACATTTAAATTAAATTTCATCTTTTCTTCATATTTTTTTCTCTATAATAATAATAATGATTACTACGTTATGACATACATTTTATGTCCTTGTAAAATGTATTTTTAGAAATCAATATGTAACGATAATTTTAAACTATATATAATTAAAACGTAAAGCTACTTTTTTTGTTCAGCTTCACGCTCTATCCCGCATATAGTAGGGTAGGCAGAGGGAACCTAGTATTAAGAAACTCTGTTCTCATTTAACTACTTCCGTTCTCCACTTTCTGTCTTATTCTGAAGGCGTATTGAGTGGCGAAACTCCACATAGCGCTTTTCCTTGTTTCCAGAGCGACGAGAATAAAAATATGAAAATTTTAATTTCCTAGAGTGGGTATCGAACCCACAAACTGTCGCGTTTTAAGTCTCAGAGTGAAGTTTAATAAAATGCTTAATTATTTTACATAAATATAAAATACACATATTATACTAACACATAATATACAAACCTTCTAGTAACAAAAAGAATCCTTTATCGTTTTTCGTTAGCACAGCCAAAGCAGCCCGGGTCATATCAGCTAAAGAAGGATCATCTGCCTTCACAGCTGTACCCGCCGCCGCGCCTTCTTCCGTGTCTAAGACGGCTCCACGTTCCGCATTAAATTCCATATGGGAATACTCAAATAAACCTGTTTAATGTTTAAATAATACTTATTTCTGAAATTGATTTTTAAACATAATAATAATATTTAAAATTCTTTTAATTCATTCAATAATCTCTTTAGAAAAAGTGTAATATATTCAAAATGTGCAAAGCGAAGGGTCATTTTACATAGAGATTCACATAAGATATTTATACGAAGATAATAAAGTGAAAATGACTGGCACTCTATGAATCTAAAGAAAATATGCATATTTTATTATCTCTTTCAGCTAACACTGCCGCATTGGTAGCTTAAATCACGTTTTGTACGTTGGATATAAAACTATTATTGTGAACTCCAGAGGAATTAGAGCGAAGTTTAATCTATGTTGTGGATGACAATAATGAACGAATTGTCCTCTTTTCAAATAAATATTATTTTTTTTTCCTTTTATCTCTATCTTTTTATCGTAGTTGAATTTTTTAAAATTCGTGTTGGCATAATATCAAAATTGACAAATTGAAACGCGGTGAATATTTTGAAATAAAGTGATTTTTTTTATATATATATAAAATGTGCCATCATTTGACACTTTCCTAGTAAAATATATTAATTTTAACTATGTGCAATGTATACTGTTTATAAAACATTTAATACTTCAATAAACATTATACATTTCGCTTAATAAATGAGATGTGTACTGAACTTAATAACTATGAAAACTCTTTTAAATTATAAATAAATTTGAATATCATTATGGGTAAAAATGTTTAAAACCATGAACAGATAAAAAATAATTAAGTACTTAATATTATTGCGTATATGAATATATAAACTTATATTAAGTTCAGGCTCCCGCATACTGCCGATCATGAAAGATGAAAAGAAAAGTAGAAGTAGTTAGAAAACGTATTGAAGTCTATTCTTACGCATATCTGCCAACAGACACTTTGTCTAAATAAACCAGAATAATATGGTATAATGTGAAAAATGTGAATATCTTACATATAGCCAGAAATAAACTTGTAACCATAGAGAACTCACTTTCTAACTGACCATGATAAGAATTGTCAAATGTTGTTTCTATTTACAAATAAGAAATGTTATTAACAACAGTAAAACATTAGCAAATTAAAATCCAAACACGCGCACAATAAATTGTAACCAAGTAATATTTTATATTCCACATAAAAATTTTAGGACAAAAGTCGCAAACGAATCTGAAATGTGAATGAGTTAAGAGGATTTCAGAAAGCGTCGTGATTATAATGTAAACACGGTCAAATGAAGTCAGACGGTAGACATTTACAAAGGGCTGTATTATCTGCTGTATGCGGTCTCATTAAAATTTTTCATTACATTACATTTTTTATATGATTTTAATTTTTAATTATTTTATAGGAAAAATATCGAGATCAGGTATGTAAGGCCATACGAGAATTTTTTATTTATTCATGAGATCGTGACTACATATTGATCTTTTAAAAAGACATGAGTATCGAGTGAATTCACTTCCATTCACAAGAAAAATGAAAAATGATCTCTATTTTTTGCTACGATATAATAAAATTGGTAAAGTGGAGGAGGATACGTCCTTCTCCACTTTACCTTACAATTTTATTGCATTAAAAATTATATAACAAATCATTCAATGTGAATTCTCTCTTTCTACTCCAATCTTATTCCTCATATAGGTATTTTCCGATGATAATATTACCTATATAGGTATATTAGGATGTTTAACTGTAACCTCTGTTGGCTTTACCTATACAATATTTACCTACATATCCCAAGAGCGCCACTGAGTGAATAATTTAACATACCTTTGCAATTTACTGCTTTATGTTAATTGTTTGCTTACAACAAGATTCAGTAGAAGAAGTTACAAGAACTCCCAAACACGTTTTAAGGAATCACACGATTAAAAGAATTAGGATTCAGCGTCACAGTTCAGTAAATAATATAATTAACTTATCCATAATTACTGCCTCCAATTAAGCATAAGAGCAAAAATATATCTGTCAATATGTCTATTATATTGTATGTAACTGAAAAAAATATTATCGAAGCATTTTTTGATTAGAGATGTTCCAATTATTTTTTTTTAATTAAATTTATTCTAATCAATTTTATTCACTAAATTTGCACATTTTTTTAAAGTTGCCAGTTGACTTCTGCACTCAACACGCAAGGCCTCGGAAATACGGAGGTAAGTGGAGAACGGACTGTCTTATGGCTAAGCTCTCTGTGTCTACCCTATTTTATGTGTGGTACAGCGTGAAACTGAAAAAAAAACGTAACTGGAATTATGAAATTTATGTGAAATGCCAGTAAATTCTATCTCGCTATTTAGCACGTGAGAAATGTGAATATAATGAACAAAACATTCCTTTGCAACACGCATAGAGTACCTTAATATGGTATCAATAATATTAATTAATCAAAGCCATATAGCGGGTCCAATGTAATATAAAAATTATTATTTTTGAAATAAAAAAATCATTCTATCTGACTACGCACAATTGCAATGGAGCAAAGATGTAATGTTTCTTACGCCGCCCGGTAAATCCATGGATTAAAATAATCAGCTTTACGCCGTATCCTGCATGTAATAGGATCTTAGTATTAAGACACTCCGCTCCCCACTTTCTGTCGAGTTCTGAAGGCATTGCGGGTTGAGTGGCGGAACTTAACTCCGCGCATTTGCCTCGACAGCGAGGCAAAAATGAAAATATTAAATATTTCAATTCCACGAGTGAGAATCGAACACACAACCTGTCGCGTCTACAGTCACACGTTACACGTTTGTGCCCTGGCCTCACTGAATAAGGTTAAACTAATAGTAAGTTTATTTATAAATTAAAATAATTATTTACCAACAAAGCAAAAGACATTTAGGCTGAGACGGAATATGTAGGTAATATACAATATAAATTAAAGTATATTTACAAAATCCTTGACAATTTTCTCATGCAAATATCACAGTGAGGAAGAGTTAATAAAACGTAGATGGTTATTTAAAACGTTATCAGAGTTAATTTAAACCACGTTGCGAGTAAAGTGCAATTAAAACAATGATATTATTGTCTTTCTCGTTCCCAATGTTAAATATTATATTTTGCAAACCGCAGCTCTTGTATAAACTGTGAAACAGGATAAGGGCTATTCAGTTAATGATATAATACGTTTCCGTGAAATTTCGTGTAGTGAAATATATTTAATTTTAATCCTTGAAATGTATATTTGAAAGCTAGCTAGAATTGTATTTTTTTTTCGTTTAATGCTATTATTTATTGTATAAAATATTTTTTTCGTTTTAAACATTTTTATTCAATTATCAGCAAAATTATCTGATATACTATTTGTACTTTTAAGAAATATATATTTCATTCTAACTATTCAGGAATATTGATATTTTTTTTTAGGTATGGGTTTGTAAGTTCAGTTTAAGAGTAGAAGGTATCCTATCATCTTTAATATTTTTTTGATATTTCAGTTGCAACAATTTGACGTTTTAAAACAGATGTAACAGATCAACATTAAGAAAAACATTCATACAATTTATGTGGACCATACATAACTTGTATGAATGTTTTTCTTATACAAACAAAGCTATAGTGGAGACGAGCATAGCATTATTTCTGTAGTAACTATAACACCTGCTCATAACAAATGAAGTGCCGCTATGTAATGCGCTCGCTCACTTTGAGATATTGTAAACTATTAAAATGTTATAGAGACACTGATTGCACTAGAGCTATTTTCTTAAAACTGAAGCAATTTTCTTAACACTATACGGACATTTTTTTTATTCATCAATCTAAATATATTTTTAACGAAGCTTAAAAATACTTCGGAACAAAAACAAAATACCACAAAATACTAGACGGTCATGTAAATAGTTCAAGAAAATATTTTGAAACGTTACCTAAAACGAAAGAAGTAACATTTTTAAGTTCTTTTACTATTTTTATAAGAAACCAAAGTTTGCTCTAGCGGAATAGTAAGTTTCAAAATTCTTTGTCTTTTGTTTAAAATGAATAATTCACCGTTCATTTATTGTTACAGAACTTATTCTGAACAGTTGGAAGCGTTCCTCCGTATAAAATAAAGTATATAACATTCTAGGACTCCAATTCGGCTAATTTCATTCGGTTTTCTTTTCATTACGTACGCAATAGAAGAAAAATATATTTTTAGTCGTCGTTAGTTAAGAAATTTACATATTTAGATGAGATTCTAGCTTAAGTTAGTTCTGAATATTGTGATTGTAAACTTCAATATTTTATATATATTATATACATTACAGTACATTTGAAAATGTATTTTACAGGCAAAAAAAATATAGGTTATTTGTGTCCATTAACTAAACGCTTATTCATATTCAATTAAATATAAATATTGTAATTGTTAAAAAGCCTTACCTAATAAGTAATCCACCGTCCTCGGGTCTAATTTAGCAAGTTGCTCTCTTGAATGGATATATTGAGCACGTAATCGCCTTCTCTTCTTTTCTCTAGCCCAGTCTTCGGCTAAATTTCTTCCATCTAATCTTCTTCCTTCTCTATTTGGATGTTCAGGGTCTGGTGTTATAGTTGGTAGGAAATGGCGTCTACCACCTCCCATTATTACCTTTGTGCATATATTTTATTAAAATACAAACAAAAAGTAAAAAAAAAAACTATTTTGTATTGATAGGTAAAACTATTTAAAATTATAAACGATACAATGTTATATAAAAAAATAACTAAAACACATATTGAAAAGAAAATTATTCCAAGTACCTCCATAGATACAATTTCTAAAAGAATTTCAAAGAAAATACAGAATAAATTTCTATGAAAATTTTATAAGCTTCTTACTGAATATATTATTAATATTTGTATTTCAATAAAGTTAAAGTTTGTTCACAAAGTAGTCCACATGTAAGAGGATATAGTGCACCGATGTCTATCTTAAAGGTTATTTATCAAAACAATGAAGCTATAAGTGTCAAAGGAAGACCATTCTCTATAAGACATTATATTGTATTATATATTAAATATATTTCGGTATTGTTTCTCTGGACTCTTTTATAAATATCCTCCGTACTCATACAATGCATCTTTTCGCATGCTTACAATAAATATAAGAAATATTTTTTGTACAGTTTGTAACGCGATCGATGGATCAATGGTTGTCTATGGTTAGAGGACCTCAATACTTATGCATTTCAGTCCCATGTATATTCGCCGATATTTCAGAATTTGGGATTTTTTGGAAAACATCGGATTCTTGAAGTAAATTGGCAAATAGGTACAGCACAAAAAAATACTAGTGAATTATTTTTTTCATAACGTGTGAAAGTTAATATTAACCAACCCAACCCAACCCAAGCGCATTAGCAATTCACGGCCTGTGCTAGAAGAGCTTTAAGATATCAAAATATTTGTCCTCAATAAGCATTGTCTGACAATAGTAGACTGCTAAAAATGCAAACACTTATGTAAATATGTAAAAAAATCGATTGAAATGTAAACAATTCTACATTTCAATTGATAACATTTTTTTACTGGAGAATGGTTTTTTTTTATTTCAGTACATTTTTTGACATGTCATGTGTCTATGAAACTTTCAGAGATTATTCTATATAGTAGTTTTTAACTTACTTCTGGAAAAAAATCAACAGTAATTTTTTTGAAAGTTTTTGATGATATTTAGTTTATTGAAAAACCATTTTTGTTTCCAATGTATTTCGTAGATTTATAAGGCGATAGTTTTAAACTGTTACATTATATTAAACTATTGAGCTACATTTCGCAAAAAAAATACGAGCGCAGACTCGGGCTGTATTTGCCAATTTTCTTCAAGAATCCGATTTTTTCAAAAAAATTACAAATTTTCAAATATCTACCGCAAACACTTAATATCAGCTTCACGCTGTATCCCGCACACAGCATGTTATGACACTCCGTTCCAAACTTTCCGCCGAATTTTGGAGGCTTTGCGGGTTGAGTGGCGATCAACGCCGCGCTTTGCCTCGACTACAGAACGAAGAAATGGAAATATAAATATAAATATTTTATTCGAGTGACTCGCGTGGGGTGCGAACCCACAACCGTCGCCTTACAATCACACCCTTGTGCCCCTGGGGCTATATATATATATATATATATATATATATATATATATATATATATATATATATATATATATATATATATATATATATATATATATATATATATATATATATATATATATATATATATATATATATGTATAGGCCGTCATGGCCCAGGTTAATTTTGTATAACATAACCAATATATAATTTTTACATAACATGCTATATATATATAGCATGTTATGTAAAAATTATATAATTTATCTTTAAAATTTTACAGCTTCATAAAACTTCACTCAGAGCTCCAAACAAAGTGCTATTTCATAAATTGCGACCTCAATCCCTTATTTCCCATTTTGTATAGAAAAAAAAGGTTATCGGGAAAATAATTACCGTTCACGTCGATCAGCACAAAGTGAGTTACTTTCCTTTAGCCTTTCATATTTAGGTACAGGTGTACAAAAACTTCGTTATAAATCAAAGTTTAGGCTCCTTTTATAAGGTTTATTGTTGTAACAAAAATATCGTACTGTGGCGACGATCGATGGTGTGGTTAAACCAGGTTTGACAGGTGTATAAAAACCTTTTTGTGATATGGTACGCGAATACAATAAATACAAAATACAGTAAAGTTTGCGCTGTTTATTTATATTTACACAAAAAATATTTTTATCTATATTTCTATTCATATTTTTTTTATTTCTTATACTTATTTCAATATCTTCCAAGATTTCAAATACAAAAATATTTGTATATGATATTTCTATTATTACTGTATGTAGGAGGAATTAAATGAAACATCACTCAAATTTGTCAGAAGAAACCTAAGGGGAACTTGGTCTATGAAGGGTAGAGGTAAGAAGTGCCGTCTCCGTTTATGAAAAATCGTCCATCAAAACAGGTAAAAGATTTTTTAAAAAGAAAATAATGATTTCAGCAACTAAAGTCATAAAAATATTAATAATCTCTACTACTCTACTCAGTATACTTCACATTTTTTATAATTGCACAGTTCATATCCTTCTTAATAATAGCGCCATTTCGGTCGAATAGTCCATAATTTAACGGACACTTTTTCTGCTAAATCCTTATATGAGATGGCGCTCCATATCTCTACCCTACTTGGTATAATACATCGGCGATTTTTTATTTTCTTTAGAATATTTGTTGTACTTAATTACAATTTTCATTACAGATTTGTACAATAAAGACTTAACGTTGAAACATGTAACTTACATACATTATTTGAATATATATATATATATATATATCCTACATTCTGTATCACGAGTATAATAAAAGCAACGAAAAAAAGCAATATTTTCGCAGTCACGTCCTACATCCAAGGTCACCGACTATCATCTATAGGCGGGTGTCTTACGATAAGGAGTACAAGTATATAAGAACGTTGATATTATGCAAAATGGCCTACATTAATATTCCTTTCAGTCTTTCATAGAATATACAAGAACTCTTGAAATCTTGGCGCACCGCATACATATATTTTGATAAAACGTTATAAATTTTGTATTTTTAATTTATGTAATATTTCTTAAGCTATTGTTCTTATAGCTTTATTAAATGAAATAATTCGTTCTAAAGCAACGTAGTATTTGTCTCTTTATTTAATCGAATAGTGTCATATAAAGTATTTTTACAATTTACATATCTTTGTCATTTAATATCTGATGATGGGAAGCGAGGCTTATATAAAAATATTGAAACAACTGACATTTGGTTAAAACCGTCCAAATGTGCAACCAATAATTTTTTTTTAGCCAATAGCTTTTCAGCAAAATTCATATCGTCTCTTTCCCAAACGAAATGTGTTAAATCCGAATCCGATTATTTATTAAATGCAACACCAAAACTTTATATATTAAATAAAAATATATATATTTTTTTAACGTTTAAAAAACTCCAAGGTGATTAATATTTCATTACGTTTATAGCATTGAAGAGCAATATATAGCCAACTTGATATTTATTAAACTAGAAAATTATTTTGATTGTGTCATAACATAATTATAATAGATTTATATAACATATAATAGAATAACATAATAAAAAAATATACAATCACGTATTTTAAAGTGCATCTAATCTATAAATAAATGATTATACTCACATTAATACTCCTGCCGGGCTCATTTTCCACCAGCTGCAAGGCTATGTCCTTACAGTCCCGTCTCACGGCGGGCGGCACGCGGCTGTCGTCCTCCCAGTAGCGCGACGGCGCGTGCGCGTATAGCGCCGCCGGTGTAGCGTGAGTTATACGTGCTGTCGTTACTATACCACTGGATTTACCTAAGAACAATTAATTATTAAAAGATTTATGTTCAAATTTAATTACTATTGAAATTATTTATAGAGCAAGGGAACTGTTATAGCCACCAATTATTTATTCATGTTCAAATGTAGAACGAAAATTGATTTTTATTCAATTAAGCATTTAAAAATTCGTTTTGTCTCATAAAACAATTTATTACTGTAGTTATGACTAGTTAATTCAACAAAAAAAGGTAATTTAAAATATAAAACAATGTTAATAATAATAATGTTTCCTTCACACTTTACATAATAAACCAAAACTTAATCAAGAAAAACGCAGGAGTGAGAAAGGTACGAACGATCAAAGTCCGTGGCGCACAGCAATTTAAAAAAAACATAAAATTATGTCATAAATCATGTAAAATGTAAACCATTTCATTTTCTGCTATGTCATGTTCGTATACAATAAATTACAACAAAAACATCTGGAGCACGATAATAATATATTTTTTTTAATTTATCAAGCCTGCAGTAAATAAAAAAACATTTAACACGTACTTCTTAATTTAATACAAGGAAATAACGTACACATCTATATACGTACACATTATATATATATATATATATACATCTCTTTTTATGGAAAAGATGAGGCAAACGAGCATTCAGGTCACCTGATGGTAAGTGATCACCGCCGCTCACGTGCAACACAAGAGGAGCTACAGGTGTGATACCGGCCTTTAAGGTGAAGATAGACGCACTTTTTGAAGGTATTCATGTCGACCTGGAAACACTGCCACAGGCCATTCTACAGTTGCGTTGTGCGTGAAAGGAGGTTTCAACGAAACCGCATAGTAGGGTATAATTGAACCAAGTTCCTTTCACTCCATGAGAAGTCATTCCCGAGGGATGCCTCAACAGAAGACACAAGTTTATTTCGGTACTGGTCGACCCTGGGAAACATTTGCACTCCCGAAATAAACAGTGTCCACTCTACTATCTATGCAATGTATAGCAATAAATACTAGAATCCTCTAACATTGATATGCAGAAGAAACAGTGTAGGGGACAGCACGCAGCCTTGCGAGACGCCGAGCAAAAACCGTCGACAGCAATCTTGATGCTGGGCCCAGTGAGCCCAGCGGTGGGTTAGGTAAACTAGAAGATGACCGGTTGAGCGACCATCTCGGAATCCTACATAAATGTGTTTTATGTATAAAAAAACCAGACAAGCGCGAGTCGGGCTCGCTCACCGAGGGTTCCATACAAAAATTAAAGTTGTCTATCTTTTTCTAAAATTTAGGCTCAACTTAGAAAGAGCCCTTTCATCTGGCACCTTACTTGTAACAGCGGCTTTAATACTAAATTTTACCCCATTTCAAAGCTATTACTTTTTTTTAGGATTTAACCACTAACTTATAGTTTTCAAAATTCTAGGTCAACCGGATGTACCTTATGATTCCCTTAATAGTGATAATAAATACGCGTTTTATGCGTTTTTTGCGATTTAAACGGCCATACCTTTTTTTAAAGTAAGTGTAGAAATATTTTTTTTGTCAGGAAATCATGGGGTCATAAACCTGAATATATTAATGGTTTGAATTTCAACTCGATATCTCCTCTCCGAAGTATTCCTGATATAAAAGGTCGTGACACAGACAGCACAGACAGACGGACAACAAAATGATATTATAAGTACAATATACAACATATTTTATTAGAAAAAATATTATTAAAGAAAAAAATACTATGAATACATTTCAATAAAATGTAAAATGAAAAAATTGGTTTGGATTTTTTCTGATAAAAAAATTACGCAGAATTAATAAGTGAGCAATTAGTGTAATACTTTATGATCCAAGTATATCGTTTTCTCGCTTAATTATTTTTTTCTTCGTCTTTATGAGGCTCTCATGAGAAATAAAAAGCAATCTAGCAATGGACCTGCCCTATTCATCTCTTTTAATATTATACGATTGCTGTATATTTTGTCTGAATATACTAGCTTGCAGAATGTATAAAATACAGGTTGGATGTTACTATAATATCATAATTGTTATTATTTAAAATAAGAATACTTGTCTGTTTCTTTTTCCACCCATTACAAAATAAAAATAAAGTAATTAATGATCCGACCAGATCTAGTAATAAATAGTTCTAAATTTCATCTTTTTATATTATCTTTTGTTTGTTTATTTAATAGCATTTCCTGGAAGACAATAAATAATAATATGACAACAGATGTTAATATTTTATTCTAATATAAACTTAAGTTACAACAGTACAATGATACTATTACACATCACCATACATAAGATACGTATACATTACTTCAAAAGCAATTAGAGTTGAAACGCATAGCCTGTATTTAAGTATCTCAAATAAAGATATAAAGTCAAACATGAACTAAAGTTTCGCTTACCAGCTTCGTGCGCCCAATCTATCAGCGAAGTGACTTTCGAGCTTATTGCGGATGCGCAGTTATTAAACCGTCCGCTCGCATCTAGACCAAGAGTCTCGTATCGAGCCTTCACGCCGCACAAGAGGGCGGTTGCACAGGCTGATGATTCGCCCGTTTGAGCGTCTATGTTGTACGTCTGTGTATAGATAGATTAGATTAGATATTAGATTTAACATTGTAACAGATAATTAACATAAAAAAATAAACGTACTATTATATGAAATGGATTTGAACCCGCGCCTATTGGAAACCGTCCAAGCGTAGCATTTTACAAAGAGTAAAATTTGTTTTGGATAATGGATTTTTATAAAATTTTGGATATGATACAGTTACTAGAGCGCGTAAAAGCGTGCGTTCCGAACTTTTTCATACAAAATGCTATTATTAATATTGCACCTGGCCCATTTATATATATTACACATACATAGTTATTGTCGTCATATGACAGCTAAAAACAACAATACATATATACGGAATAAATAAAAACACACCTTTGTAATTTATGCAACCTTCCTCGAAAGAGACAAGGAAACTAATAAAAAATGTATTCTTTATGAACAACAGTATAGAGGCCGACGTGAGGTAGTGAACATATGTTTTAGTCAAGTTGGAGACGACAGGCAAACAAAAGTAATCTTAGGAAACATTCATTTTGCTTACTTTCATTATTATTATTATTTGTTAACTTGTTATTTCTAAGATACGTAACAGAATGTAATTGAAATATTCTTTATTCATCCAACCCAAGTTACTTCACAATTGTAATAACAAATATCTAGTATCTTTGATAAAATATAACAACCAGACTGACGTAATGATATCGTCTAGCTTGGTTATTACTTACAGTTCTTCGAAAATGCACCATTGTATATATTTTGGCATAAAGAGTTGCTATACATATACCCATTTCATATAACAATGCATGAATAAACTGTCTGGGATGATATCTCCTTATTATCTAAAAGTTTTTTTAAACCCATAAAATAAACGAAGTAAGTTTGAATATGATTTATTTGAATAAAATATACATTAATAAAGTAACTCGTGTTCCCTTCAGCCTTCATCATGACCGAAGATAACATTATGTACTAACATAGTTTTAATTAAGTTGGGCGAATCGCCGTGTATGTAGACCCTTCGTAATCTTGCCGGACCCTATCCTCATAATACAATTATAGTTGACGATTTGTTTCTACAAGAGATTAACTTGGGATCAAAGATGGAACTTACTATTTAAATTAATTAACTTCTTCGTGAAAGCTCTTAGCTTGTAATATAAAAATTTATAATTTTAATTAGTAGACGCTTCTATTAGTTTCAGACGTCTTTGACATAATTACTTGAAGTAAACTAAGTAGTAATTAATTTTACCTTCACGGGTCGCCTGAACAACTACAACATAATTTACATTGTGAAAATGACATCAATCAAAATTCATCATAGCGAAGTCACACTCAGTCGCCATATTGTTAAATTAAAAAATATATCGACGATCTATGGTATGGTATCGTTGAAAAGATATTTAAAAATGATTTTTCATCTTTGATAACAATTTACAATATTTATAACCATTTGAAGTTTTAAACCTTTTCTAAGATTAGCAATAATAAAAAACGTATACAGACAAACAATTGGCTTAGGTTCTGTTACATTAACAAGAGCCTCCAATAAGATTTTTTGGTTTAATTTTTCTTTTATGTCTTCCATATAAAGACACCGATCCGTATAAGTATAGATATGAAATTTACTTGCAATATTGTCTTATTTAACATAGTATATCATTGCAATGATTCCCATAGTAACAAAAAAAACTACTAACAAAATAAACTTGACTGAACGTTGACTAACTCTGTCTTAGTCCTGTTAACAATATTAAAACATTCTCGACGACTTATTTCTGATTCTTTGTTCCATATCAAATAAAATATTTCATTTAAAATTCACTTTAAAAGTCATATAATATTATTATTTTATAGTATAGTACCTGCTCGGTATAAAATTTTATTTAAAAAATAGTACTTCATGCAATTTTTAATAGCTTCCAACTCCTAATAAAAAACTTTTTATATCCATTCTATCGTTTATATAAAAACTGTTAACGATATTGGAAATTGCCCAAAGTTGCAAACGATAGTGAAATACGTCACGCTGGAGCCGGCCATAGACTCTTTTATGGCTTAGTCTTTGCAAAACTCAGGCCAAAATAATATATCTACTTCTAGAATCTCATCTTAAGTTTTTTTTATTTGAAATATAAATAATGTTATATTTGTTTTCACAAGCAAAATTTTCGCCCATATTTTTTTATAAATTTAAAGTACTTAATAAAGTTTATGTTTTTTTTTCAACTGAAGTACCTCTTAAGTATAGTTGTTCAAAAGTGGATTAAAGTTTGATGGATTTCATATAAGTTTATTTGTTTACAAAGTTTAATTCAAATTTTACTTAACGCTTCTATTACTACTTATCATGATAAATTTTATAAAAAAATAATCTAAATCCATAACATAAAAACATATTAATAATTAATAATACCTTAGCAAGTGCAACAGCTGGAAATGTATCCCAGACTAAATCCGTATCCTCCCCCGACTGACCCCTACGCTGACCACGAAGTATCCTGGCAGCCGTCGCTGTCGTTAAGCTCATTCCGTCACCGACCACTAATATTACGTTCCTTGGGATAAAATAATAAATTATTACAAATATAGAATGAAAATAGAATAATTTATCCATAAGATGTGAATTTAATTGAGCCGCCATGACAACATCAAGATACTTAATTTTATTGGAATTAGTACCAATTCAAAAAACATGATACTCCAATTTTAAATTGTATTTGTCTTAAACTAAAATATATTATATGGTTTCATTCCTTTTGTATATTTGGTATGGTATGGTTCTTTGATTATGGCGTTCCGAGCGCGCCAGTTGAGCACATATCACTTCGCCAAAGTCACGTTCTATGCAGAAGACACGATCCTTCGTGTCTTCTCCATACAACGGGTTGTACGGTAAAAAAGAGTTTGCACTGTTTCGTACTGAAGAAATAAAATGTCAGTGTCAATGTCACATGACAGTATCAATTAAACAACTGAAAATATCACTATTGCCATATATACACAATACGGTAATAATACAGTTTAATAGCAACATAGATGTTGCTACCGATTATTGAAGACAAACTCGCGTTATATATGCTAATGCGCTTCTAATAAGCATTCAAATTACATACAAATATCCTTCAATCAACTCAAAGACAATACATCCCTATTAAACTGCATAGGTATACAAAAGATGTATATCAATATATCATCAATTGTTAATTAATTTACATCCCCTGAAAATAACATCAACAAAGTATGTTATGATAAATTTAATATTATATATTTTTAATCAGCTTTACGATCGCGCCAGGAAGGCCCGAATAGCAGGGTAGGCAGAGGGAACGTAGTGTTACGACACGAGGCTTATTTCATACATTTCATTTTCCGCTGAATTTTGGAGGCATTGCGTGTTGAGTGATGGAACTCAACGCC